>JAJIBD010022073.1:0-42232 GCA_021461705.1 Cryptotis parvus
TTTCCTTAGTCAGCTTCTTGATTTACTCAAATATTGTAAGAATGATACCATTAAAGATGAGGAAAGAAAGAATGACAAGAAAATGAGTTGTTTAAATATCTTTCTGGACAATTTTAGAGTGAAATGGCAACTTCTTTCTTGGTGGGGGTGGGAGGAGAAGGTACATTATAAAGGGTTAAACACTGGTAAGATAAATAAGTGCTTTAATGACAGTGCAGTCTGTAAAGTTGGGTTCAAAAAATATCATTTTGTATTATGCATATATTTTTCAACATTTAAAACAAATTTTAACAAAAATTTAAAATAATTTCCATGATCACTACTTTTTAAACATTTGTGCTATATTACTTTGGGCACTATATGACAATTCACTAACCACAATTCGTTAGTTAGTCCATTATGTCTAACTAATTTACTTGTCAGCAGACCAGACTATCACAGCCCAGCTCCACACGGCCGCTAGCAGCTCACCGGTTCATCAATAATTGCTTTATTTAGAGGTGACTACAAGAGTATGCCACCCGCCGCGGCAAGCCTGGCAAGCTGCTCATGTTGTATTTGATATGCCAAGTACCAGTAACATTTATATTAGATCATTCCCATAACCTAATATAATGGTTTGAGGCTCTTTATGTTCCTGGAGCAAGCGGATGCCTTTGGGTTCTACTAGCATGAGACAGGACATATGGAGATATTACTTGTGCCCGCTCTAGCAAATAAATGATGAACAGAGAGATAGTGATAGTGAATTCACTTACAATGTTTCACTTTACAAATAATAATATGACAAGCTTTAGTACATAGGTTTTACACTTTTTTGGACTTTTTTTGTATTAGTACTAGACCTAGAATTTATAAAACAGAATTACTGAATTGACTGAATAATGCTTTATCAGACTCATAAAGAGAACTGCTAAAAAGGAAAAAAGAAGACTCAAAGTCAGGAATAAAATAAAAGCCCTGCTGATCTTCATGTGGTAACTAAAATTTAGAAATACAAAGAATTCTAAGAGATGACTATGATCAATAAAGCCAACAAGCCAAGCAGTCTAGTAAAATGGGTAAACATCCAGAAACATATATTCTTTTTTTTAAAATATTTTATTATGCCACTGCGACATATACAGTTACAAAGATGTTCATAAGATGTTCATATTTATTTGGGTTTTGTTCATACATTGTTCCAGCACCCATCCCTCCACCAGTCCCCATTTCCCACCACCAATGTCCCCAATTCCCTCCCCTCTCCCTAGCCTGCCTCTGTGGCAGGTTTCCTTAATTTCTCTCTCTCTCTCTCTCTCTCTCTCTCTCTCTTCCTTCCCTTCCACATTGTGGATTACAATACATACATTAAGAGGTTCTCATGTGTATCTTTTTTGCCTGTATTTAATGCTTAGTTCTATGTTGGTATAGCACTTTCAACAATTATTAGCACAATGTTCCATTCTCTGTCTTACCTAGCTTCTGACTCCCACATGTTTGTGATAGTTTCCACCTTTGACAAGACCTCCTGTTCCATGTTTTGCTTGACCTTGATATTGGTATCATAATATGTACATATATATATATTTATATCATGCAAATAAATGAAGTCATTCTATATCTGTCTCTCTCTTTCTGGCTAATTTCACTCAACATGATCCTCTCCATGTCCATCCATTTATAGGCAAATTTCATAACTTCATTTTTTCTGACAGCTGCATAGTATTCCATTGTGTAGATACACCAAAGTTTCTTTATCCAGTCATCTATTCTCGGACACTTTGGTTGTTTCCAGATTCTGGCTATTGTGAATAATGCTACTATGAACATAAAAGTAGGGATGGTGTTTCCGCTGTGTATTTTAGGCTTTCCAGGGTATATTCCCAGGAATGGTATGGCTGGGTCAAATGGGAGCTCAATTTCTAGTCTTTGGAGGAATGTCCATATTGTTTTCCCAAAAGGCTGTACTAGTCGACATTCCCACCAACAATGGATGAGAGTCCCCTTTTCCCTGCATCCACGCCAGCATTGTTCTTGCTCTTCAGGATATGTGCCAATCTCTGTGGTGTGAGATGATATCTCATTGTTGTTTTGATTTGCATCTCTCTGATGACTAATGATGATTAGCATTTTTCATAAGAAATATATTCTTATTGACTGAATTATAAAGATATAGTAGATATGAACAGAGCAATTATGAATAGAGAATAAATCAACCACCTTAAACTTCCAACAAATAAAATATTAAAAACCAGATGGTTTATCTTATCACAGAATTTTTAAAAAGTCCCTGTGAAGGCTGGAGTGATGTTTCAATGAATAAGACTTTGCCTTGCATGTAGTCGACCCTGATTCTATCTCCAAAATTCCATCTGGTCCCACAAGAACCACCAGAGTGAATCCTGAGTACGGAGGCAGGAGTAATCCAGCACTATCAGCTGTGGCTCCAAAACAAAACAACACCCCTCCCAAAAAACCTTGTAACTACCTGTAATGATGGATACTAACTTGGTTAGTAATCATTTTATAATATGTCCATATAAAATAATTATATTATTTTTAATTATTATCTATATTATGTAATTAATAAAAAGTCATGCCAATTACATCTCAAAAATCTGTTAGATTATTTCCTGATAGAACTGTACAACTATAGTAATAATAAATGAAATTAGAACATGACTGCACCTTCTCCAGTCATTAATTTTTAAGTAATTTTAGCACTGAAATAGTTTAATTTTCAATTATTTAGTTACAAATTGTTTCCAAGCATTTGTGTGCTTGTGTGTTCTAGAGGGGGGGAAAGTGAGAGAGCGAGGGAGCAAGAGAGAGAGAGTGAGAGAGCAAGAGAGTGAGAGAGAGAGAGGGAGATAAAGAGAGATGATTGTGCTTTGCCATTGATCTACTAAGATTTGGACTTTACAGATATCATCTTGAATTCCTTATAATTCATGAGGCAGTCGGGAGGCAGTCGGGAGGCATGGCGGGTTCTAGCCTTGGCCCACCACCCCGGCAGAACCTCACAACAAGCCAGAAGACCCCCCCCACGCACTCCATGGGTGCCGCCATTTTCCACATCCGGACTTCCCTCTCTTCAGAACTCCACCCAGCCGACCATCCCATCACAGCGGCCTGCGGGTCCATCAATAAATGCTTTATTTGGAGGTGTTTAAAGAATATGCCTCCCGCACGGCAAGCCTAGCAAGCTGCTCATGTTGTATTTGACATGCCAAATGCCAGTAACAATTATATTAGGACATTCCCATGACCTAATATAATGGTTTGAGGCTCTTTATGTTCCTGTAGCAAGCCGATGCCCTTTGCTCTACTGGCATGAGACAGGACATATGGAGATATTACTGGTGCCCGCTCTAGCAAATAGATGATTAACGGGAAGATCGTGATCGTGATTCGTTCCTTATAATAAAAACAATCACTTGTAAACTATTTTAATATGTCCTTTAATACTTTTAAACATTATACACTTAATTTTCATATCATTAACAATTCTTTATTTGTTAATGTTAAGAATAAAACAATTCTTTATTTATTCTAGTCTTATAATGTCATTTACTATCATTATTTTTAATTTTTTTTCTTTTTTGGCTCACATCGGCAATTCTCAGGGGTTACTCCTGGCTCTGCACACTGGAATTACTGTTGGCAGTGCATGGGGACCATATGGGATGTCGGGGATAGAACACAAGTTGGCCGCAAGCAACACAAACAGCCTACCTGCAATACTATCACTCTGCCCAAACTATAATTCTTTTTAATACATTTTATTTTCTACTATAATTTAATTTACTATTTAAGGAAGGTATAATTGATTTCTTTTTGAATGCAGAGAATATGTTCCTATGTTATTCCTTATAGCACTGCCCTTCCTTAATGACTTATCACACGAAACATTCTTTTTTTTTTCTTTTTGGGTCACACCTGGCGATGCTCAGGGATTACTCCTGGCTCTGCACTCAGGAGTTACTCCTAACAGTGCTCACGGAACTATATGGGATGCCGGGGATAGAGCCCGGGTCAGCTGCATTCAAGGCAAATGCCCTACCCGCTCCAGCCCCTCACATGAAACATTCTTAATGTGGCTTTAGTTAGTAACTGCAGCAACACAGACTATAGAAATATAACATGTGAAGAGTAAATGCTTAGCCTATTCAATGAAAACTGACTCTGGCTGGGCTAATAGCCATTATTATTTAGATGGTTTTGACTATATTGAAGAAGGTTCCTTCAGTTCTCATTTTTCGGAGGATTGTAATCATAAACGGGTGTTGGATCTTGTTAAATGATTTCTCTGCATCTATTAATATGATCAAAAGCAGCATATATTTATTAAAGAGCTCTTTAATAGCTTTAACATTATAATGCTCAATATGCAGTCAATATTCAAATTTTCCAATGTATATATATATTTCAATTTTGGCTATCAGAAGGGTTAGAACACCACATCCCCATATGATGTAGGCGAGGAGGGGAGGAAAATGAAGATAAATAAAGGCCAAGTAGGAGAGATTAGGGTTTTAGCATGAGGGGAGACACAGAAGAAGCAAGCTTGAAAAAATGTTTATTTGAGAACCTGTGATTTACAATACTGTCAACAACAGGGTCTCAAGCACCACAACTTCCCAACAAATACCCTGCACCAGAGTGTTCCCTCTTTCCTTTCTCTATCCCTGTCTACCTGCCTCCCTGTACACACTCACTACTCTGATCCCTGTGCACCCCAAATCCCCTGCTATACAAGCTTAGTTATTCAGACCAATTCTCATTTCTGTTGCTTTTGACCATTTGTTTGCTCCCCATTCCTTTTTTTTCATTTCAGGGCCTGAGTACAGAGGGCAGGGTGCTTGCCTTACATGCAGGTGCCCAGTTTTGATCACGGGCATCTCATATGGTCTCCCAAACACCACCAGATGCAATTCCTGAGTACAGAGCCAGGAGTAACCCCTGAGCATTTCTGGGTGTGGTCTGCCACCCCAACTCTCTCCAACAATTTACATTCCACAATTCAGAGAGTTCACTCTCTATCTGTACCTCTCTTGCTATAAGCAGACTCATGTGGAAAGAGAGGTTCTCAAGTGATTTTAGGTCTTATAAGATCCAAGTGCAGGTCTAGTGGTGATGAGGATGAAGTGCCCACCTTGCAGAGGAACCATGTGAATGATTCCAGACAGACAGCAGGAGTAGGGAGGATACTAGGAACTAGCGTGCCTCAAAGGTCAGAGATGGTGGAGAAGAGGTAGAAAGTCACAGCAATATCCCTGATAAGAGTACCTGACTTCAGGTTCAGAAATGTGTTGTCAAATTTGCAAAGTGTTCTAAAGAGATGTGTTCTCAAGTAAGTAGCAGCATAAATTTCCAAATCAGGAACTTGGAACAAAATCCAAAAATTGTAACAGTAGTACTGAAAATGCAAGGAACAGAATTTTCAAAACTTGGAAATGTAGTGGTTACCTTGGGCAAGTGGACAATGACAGCACTTGCATCAGGTTGAATCCTGACCCATACAGAGCAGTTTAAGTCCTTATTCCCACAGTCTTACAACTTGTGATTTTACTGGAGGTAGTTGGAGGTGTCTGCAATTGCAATTAGGTTAAAGATCTTCTGATGAGATGATCTTGGTTGATGTGTGTGGCCAATAAATCCCAGGACAAGAGGTCTTACATGGAAAAGGCAGAGGGAGACTTGAAACATACAAGACAGAAAGAAAAGGAAGCAATGATGCTTACAGGTAAAGTTTGCAATGAAGAGACAAAGAAAGCCGCCACCCACCCAAACTAAAGGAAGCAAAGAACACACACTCTTGAGGCCTCCGTAGGATGCACAGCCTCCCGATTATGAACTCGCGACCTCTACTACTGTGAAATAATCAGTGTCTACTATTTTATATTGGTCACAGCAGACCTGAGAGACTGATGTAATATTCTTACATCAGGAAGCAGGATATCAGGAAGAAAGTTGATTAGGAGTTAAGTAGTTAGATTAGGATCAATGGAATTTTCAGTTTATAGAAAATGGTTGGTAGATAGTATAAAAAATGTTAAATTGGGGCAAGAAAGCTAGAACAAGAGTTAAGTACATGACTTGCATGCAGTTGACCCTGTTTTGATCCTTGATATATGATCCCTTGAGCCATGTGTTACACCCTAAGCACACAGTCAAGAGTCATGTCGTGAATGTCTCCCTTCTTGAACAGTAGAACTGTCCTGCTAGTTTTCCATTGGGAGGGCACCTTACATTTGGTCAGGTAGCATGTGAAGAGTCGAGCCAGTGTATTGATGAGAACTGATGGCAGATTCTTCAGGTATTTGGGTTTGATCTTGTCTGGGCCTGATGCTGTTCCCTTCCTAACTGTGAAATGGCATGTCAGATTTCAGAAGGGAGAATATTGGGAAGGGCATATTCATCCTGCGGAATTTGGCATGTGGGCAGGGTGGACGTGGCTATCAAAGAGATCTGAGTAGAAGTCATGGATCACTTGATCACTTGATCACTTGATCACTTGAATCCCGTTATTCATCGATTTTCTCCCCAGGACCTCCATAGGGCTGCTCACCATAAGGCCGAGCTGTGCAGCCTTGGATCTGGAATCTCTGTCTTGCTCCTTCCAACTATTTAACAACGTACAAAACCAGATAGTGGGCTAGATTTGGTACAGGCACTGGAGTTTGCCAAGTCAGGCTTTACCATGATGCAGTTTGCAAACTGCTCTTCCAATGTTTGCAAACCAGTGGCAAGTCATGGAGCAGGATGAGGGAGAGGAACATGGAACAGCTGAGGTCCTGGGACCATCCCCAGCATGTGACAGCCCATAACATGCACCCACAACTGACTAGAACATGATCATGAGACATGCTACAAACATGCAAATAGTCCTGAGGACTGTTGTGCTGGATTGGTGATGGCCAATTGGTGATGGCCAATTGGTAATGGCACAGACTGTGGTCTAGTGAGAAGGTATTTCTGCTAGTGTTTTTTTTTTCTTTTTGGGTCACACCCGGCAATACTCAAGGAATTACTCCTGGCGGTGCTCGGGGGACTATATGGGATGCTGGGGACTGAACTTCCGGGCCGGCATGGGCAGGCCACATGCAAGGCAAACACTCTACCCACTGGGCTATCGCTCCAGCCCCGGTATTTCTGCTAGTTTAATGGTCTTCCTTTTTCTCGTGGAAGAATATCCCAGAGAATAGAGTGGAGGGGATGTCAAAGTTTCAAATTTACTCCCACGTCCTGAATAAGTTTCAATTAGTTATTTGTAATAAGTCATAAAGGTCTTTCAGTCTAGCCCACAATATTGACTCATGAACTGCCAGGACTAACACTTGGCTTGAGAAGGCAGGTTTTCCCTGCATCCCTAGCTATTTACTCTGTACTGCAGGCTTTAAGATGACCCAAATGAGATGTTTTCATTTGCAAGCCTCTCCTCCACCTGGGTCACAATGAAGCACACATAACACTTAACACGATGTCTACAAGCTTTAGCTCTGGGCTTAAAATATCAAGATGGAATTTAACTAGAACAAATGTAATTGCATGTACAATTTAAGAGATTCGATGAAAAAAAGCCCAAGTTAGAGAGAGACATTTACAAGCTGCTGCAGGGTGCACCAGGTCATAGGATAAAGGCCTCAAGGATTTATTTTAATATCCTAGTCTCAACATGAGATAGTGAAAAAGAACTACTAAAATCCTTCATTTACTTTTGCTCCCTAGTAATCCAATTATAGTGCCTAGATGAATGTCAGGGGTCACTACGCCAATCGGGTGCCACACAGCCTCCTGCAACAGTTCTAGGCATAGCTTAAGAAGGTGATAGGAGAAAAGGGTTCTGAAGTAGGAGTGACCTGGGGAGGCCTGGGTATGCAGGGGCTGGACACCGTGTTATCAACAGCACTAAAGCAGCTGAGACTAGCAGTGGTGATTCTGAGGAATTCTTAAGTCATTTTGAAAGTTCAATTACAAAAAAAAAAGCAAAGCAATAACCTGCTTATATAGAAGCTAGACATCAGGAGTCATACCTAAGGGTGCAGAGGACATAGTGCATATAGCAGCAGAAGTATGTAATAAGCCAGGAAACTGGTAAAATATGAGAGTCATGGAGCAAGTATTTGTCTTGCCCGTGAAGCAAGGAGAAGAAGCACAATGTTTCTTATTAAACTGAAAAAATATAAACTTTGGGGCGAAGAGATAGTACAGCAGGTAAACATTTGTCTTAAATGTGAGCAACATAGGTCCAATTTCCAGCACCCCATTTAGTCCCTTGGCACCTCAGGAGTCATTATTCTAAGTGCTGAGCCAGAGCATCACCAGGTGGGAACCAAAACAAGAACAAAATATGGGGAGGGGGCTCTACTTTTTAGATTAGTTTTAGGTTCATGACAAATTGAATGTGAAGTGCAGAACGTTTCCATTCATACCTGTCCCCATACTTACATAAACTTTTATCCGTATTCTGCAGTACAGTGATATGTATGTTACAATTGATGGACATACATTAACATATTATGCTCCAAAAGTACGTACTTTAAATTATGGCCTAGGCACAGTGTTGTAGAGTCTATGACAAGTGTATAATGCCACACATCCGATATTGTCATCTAATTCAACACAGTGGCTTTCTTAAAAAAAACAAAAGTCCTCTGAGCTCCATTTTGGCCTCCTATCCCTCCTAATTCCTGGAAATACCTGTTTTTCACTTCATATTTTCGCTTTTTCCAGAATTATAAAATTGAATTGTATAGCCTGACTTCAGATTGACTTCTTTGACTTAACAGTATATATTTCAGTCTCCTCTATCACTGTTCAAGGCTTGCTAGCTCATTTCCTGTTAGGGTTGCAAATATTCCATAGTTTAGATGTATCACCACGTGTTCACAATAAGGATGCCATGACTGCTTCTAAGTTCTGACAATTATGACTAAAGTTGCCAAACACATCTATGTGCTGGATTGTGTGTAGACATATTTCCAATGCCTTTGAGTAAATACTACAGCACACAGTTGCTGGGTTTTATGGTAACAGTATGTTTGGTTTTGTAAGAAATTATCAACTGTTTTCCAATAGTTGTGCAACTTTGCATTCCCATCAGTTATGAACAAGTGTACACTGCTCCACATCTTGTTAAGTCTGGGCGTTGTCCTTGTTCCAGAGTGGGCTAGCAGAATAGGGATGTACTCATATCTCATTATTGTTTTACTTTGTAATCCTCTGATGGCTGACAATGTCAGAATATTTTCATATGTTTCTTTGCCATCATTAGATCTGCCATGAGATGTCTATTTAGGTCTTTTACCCATTTCTTTTATCAGATTGCTTTCTTAAGTTTTATGAGTTCTTTATCTTAGGCAATAATTCTACATACTTTTTAGATGTTTTCTTTCCGTTTGTGACCAGTCTTTTCATTCTCTTGGCACTACCTTTCAACTTTGGTGAAATCAAGTGATGATTTTCTTTCTGATGCCTCTTGTTACTTCACTATGTTTTCAGTTGATGCTAACTTCCCACATACTGACCTCAGTCAGTATTGGCTGCAGTACTGCAGTATTGGCTGCAGTTCTCCACTGTGCTTTGTGGAAGAGGTCACTATGAGGCACCATGTAAAGGTGTCAGGCTAGATGTCATAAGTGAGGTGCTAACATGAATTACTTAGAATTTTTCTGCACAATACAGTGGTCTGTTTTTCTACCCATGAGTATATCCACTTATTTATATTAATAAAGATATAGAAGCATTTATTCTATACTTTGGATTTTCATAGAATCACTTGTATCACTTGTCTTCCCGTTGTTCATCGATTTGCTCGAGCTGGCACCAGTTAACATCTCCATATGTCCTGTTGCAAACAAGTATAGCCCAAGGGCATCTGCTCACTCCAGGAACACAAAAGCCTCAAACCATTCCTTCAGGTCATGGGAATGAGGTTCAAAATTGTTACTGGTTTTTGGCATATCGAATACAACACTGGTAGCTTGCCAGGCTCTGCCGTATAGGTGTTACACTCTCAGTAGTAGGCCCTCATCTTGTGCATTTACTGATGAACCTCAACAGGGAGAGATCAACTTTTCTCTAGGTGTAGCTCTGACAAGCTGTGGAGTCCAGATGTTGAGAATGACTGACCTCATGGTGTGAGGGTTCCTCTGGCTTCTTGCTAGGCTCACTGGGATGACAGGCCATGGCTAGAACCCGCCTAGAACTGTATTCAGTATATAAATGTGAAAGATTCTGGGAAGGACCTGGTCCTAACTTCCAGTATTATCTAAGACTGTTGTGTGGCTTCAGAGTGGCGCTGGCGCAGCTGTGGGTCTGGAATATCTCTCTTCTGGTGTTGCTGGCTGTGGTGGTTGGGAGCTCAAAGCCACGCTTGCTGACATGGAGGTGGAGGAATGGGAGGAGGAGCCCAAATCCCTGCTCCAAGTCCAGCCAGTGTGCCCCTCCCCCCAACCCCCGCATGTGTGAGCAAACCCTTGGAGCTATGTTGGACTTGGCCAGAGGCTGGCCAAGCCATTTACAGCCCTCTGGAACTCCATGGGCTGCTTGCATATGGGACTGAGCAAAGCAGTTGTGGGTCTGGAGTGTATCTCCTCCGGGGTTGCTCGCTATGGTGGCTGGGAGCTTGCAGCCACACCTGCCAACATGGAGTTGGAGGAATGGGAGGAGCTTCATAGAATACCACTATATTTTTTATTTAAATAGTCTCAGCTGACCTGGGAGAAGATACCCAAGAGTGGAACTGCTGGATAGTTGGGCAGCTCAATTTGCCTTAGCTAGGATTCGGTATTTTTATTACTGGTTAAAAAATACCAAATCTTAGCTGAGGTAAACCTAAGACTTTGTACTACATTGGGCTACACTAGCACGTGATAGGGTCAAATGGAAATGCTACTGGCACCTGCTCAAGCAAATCAATGAATGTCAAGTGATCAAGTGATCAAGTATATATTTAGTATCAGCTTGGATGTCCAACAGCAGATCAGTGGAGCATGAAGATGTGATATATATGCACAATGGAATACTATGCAGCTCTAAGGAATGATGAAATCATGCAATTTGCTGCAACATGAATGGAACTGGAAGATATAATGTTAAATAAAGTAAGCCAGAATAAGGGTAAACATAGAATGATATCACTCATATGTGGTATTTAGAGTAAGTGGATGAAGAAATTCAATGGTTTATAGGGGGATGTATATATCTCCCTTGGTCCCAGAGAGTTTAGGAAAAGGAAAGGAGTGAAGGGGAAGGAGTGAAGAGACAGATGAGAAACAGCAGGGGAGGGATCAAGGGAACTCAGATACAGGAATGATAGAGCTAAATATCCAACCACACTGACATCGCAGGACCCAACTTTCAATAACTAGATTTAAAAGGTGCATGTCAAGGTGGCAGGATATGGCTGAGGTGGGGCCTG
Source organism: Cryptotis parvus (assembly GCA_021461705.1). Classification (NCBI taxonomy): domain Eukaryota; kingdom Metazoa; phylum Chordata; class Mammalia; order Eulipotyphla; family Soricidae; genus Cryptotis; species Cryptotis parvus. The sequence goes on from JAJIBD010022073.1 coordinate 11,408, forward strand.
GGGCAAGAGAGGAATCTGGGAACACTGTTGGAGGGAGGTTGACACTGGTGGTGGGATTGGTGATGGAACATTAAACAGCAAAATCCCAGCTATGAATAACTTTGTACTTCATGGTCCTTTAACAAATTAGAATGTTGGGCAAAAAGTAAAGGTCTATGCTGTTGACAAGCACCAAGAAAGGTACTCTTTTTCAGGATGTCGGGCCACACCCAGTGGTGCTTGGGGCCACTCCTGGCTCTGAGCTTAGGGATCATTCTTGGAGGCAGTGGTGGTGTTCAGGAGATCATACAGTGGTAGGGATCGAACTTGAGTCTTTTGCATACAAAGCAGGTGATGGGATCCTTGAGCTCTCTCTCTACCCTATAATATGTTATTTTTCAGCCTCCCTCTTAACTGTCATGTATATTTTGTGCCTCATCCCAGATTCAGTCATTTTCCAAGTCTGTGTTGCTTTCTTATTGGAGAACAATTTATAAACCAAGATCAAGGTGCTTGATGTGTTACTTGTCCCAGGAGTGTTATTGCTTCTAGCTACCAGGAGCAAGAATTTATGCATGATACTAATCCCTATATATATCACTAGATCACTAGACATCCTGTTGTTCATCGATTTCCTCGAGCGGGCGACAACATTTCCATTTGACATTATCACGTGCCAGTGTAGCCCGGTGGCATCTGCTTGCTTCAGGAATACGAAGAGCCTCAAACCGTTCCTTCAGGGTCTTGATGAAGAAGTCTGACCATCTTGTAGGTGGGCAGCCACTTGATCTTTTGACATGCAGTGGGATCCAGTTGGTAACAGCTCTAGTCCAGCGGTCGTCTCCAAATCGCATTACATGTCCAGCCCATCTGATTTTTGATACCTTAGCAAACGAAATAGCGTCCCTGACTCTGGAAAGGTGACAGAGGTCGGAACTCCAGATTCCTTCTCTCACTTGAGTGAGGCGTGATATTCACTCACTTTAGTGAGGCATGATATATATATATATATGTATATATATATATACACACACACACACACACACACACACACACATATATATATATATATATATATATATACATGATTATGGCATCTGCACTTAAACCCTCTTCTCAAGTGACCTGATGGTGCTGAGTTGCACTCAGCTAATCAGCATCAAAGAGATGCTGCTTGTTATCTGCTGCATGTTACTTGGAAACTATGGGGGCATGCAGTCAGTGCCACATAGGACTCCTTTCTCCCTGCTTGCTCACTCAGTCTTCTGACTTCCTTCCTTCCTCCTTCCTTTCCTTCTTTCCCTGTTTTTTTTCCTTATTTATTCTTTTTATGTTTATTTTAATATTTTGACTCACACCAAGCAGTACTTCGGGTTTACTCCTGGCTCTGTGCTCAGACACATTGCTGGAAGTGCTCCCAGGAAACCATATGTAGTGCCAGAAATTGAACCAAGGTGGGCTTTGTGCAAAGCAAGTGTTGCTGTAACTACTGTATTATCTCTAGCCTGCATTCCTCTCTTTCTTTAAACTTGCATAGGGAAAAGCACTGTGGAGAAGAAAAAACTGTAAAAGTTTGTATCATTGCATCTCAGTAATGGTCTCATATAAGTGAGATAATTCTGTGTTTCTCCATAAAGCTGATCAGAATCAACTATGTAAAGTATATAGAATTATAGGACACAATTTGAAATTAAGAAAAATATATAAAACTGGACATTAATTTTGGAAAGGGAATATATGGTCTTGAAAATCATAAATTATGTATAGCTAGATGCACTCTGACACTAGGTTGTATTGCTTTGCCCTAGATCTTATGTTGAGATTCTCATATTAAGTTATTGTCTTTACTCACTGATAGCCAAGTCTCTGAAGGTAAAAACATTAACCTATAATAACAGCTGGTTTGTTAAAAGTAATATTTATCTATGATGTATTCATCTTTGGGGATGTGCTACACCTGGCTGTGCTCAGGACTCCCCTTACCGTTGCTCAGAAATCACTCTTGGCAGTGTTCAGGGGACCATATGTGGCATCACGGATCAAATCAGGGTTAACCACATGCAAGGCAAGCTCCTTAACCCTGTAGTATCTGTCATCCCCATTGCTAACAGCTCTATTTAAAAAGGAGCCATATTCTAAACTGAAGTATTTACACCAAAGATTGGGATTTATTATCAAGAATCTCACGGCAGAATAATAAAACATTTAAAAAAGAATGTACAAGTAAGACTTACTAAAAGAACACATTTTAATAAGTCTCAAATGCTTGCTAAATATGAAAGTAAAATATGTTATGGAATAAGCATGGCTGAAGTAAAAATTCTTATTTTTACTGAATAAGCATGACTGAAGTAGAGGTGGATAGTATACACTTTAATTGCTAAAATCACAGCAAATATTTGAACTACTGCAATAATCTCATGCAGAAAAATATTTCAAGCACTATTTTACATCTGCTGTATGCTGTGTGCTAGTTCATCTGATGAGAAGCTTCTGGGATAGCATCCAAAGAAATCAGGCAATTCTGAGGAACATCTACAGACTCTTGTTACTTCTCTTTTCTTTTACTCAAAAATTATGCACACACGGATGTCTATACACGAGTGCCAGCACACTGAAAACTTTCACTCACTAAGTGAGAGTCTAACCATGCTCCCAGTAGCCCCCCCACATTTCTGCTCAGGAAATGATGACCATGAAACAGCTTACTAAGCTAAATATTCAGGAAGCACAATCATGGAATCCTGTGAGTAACTAACTGCCTTTTGTACTCATTTCTATTCTTACAGTTTATGTGGAGTTAAATCATAATTGTTTAACACAAAAAAAAAGATTTCAGTGGAATCAATGAAAGTGTCTTATTTCTCGAAACTTCTAAATTTAAAGCAAAAATCAATAATAAGGCAACATTGTGTTGTGTCATATTTACCATTCTGAGATGTTTTCTGGTTACAACCAAATTTAATCTTATTCTCCTGCCTTCTAAGTTCTAAAGTTTCTGGTTCACAAAGGAATCTGGTATTAAAAATACCCAATGGCAACAGAAAAGGCTTGAAAAGGATTTAATTTTTTCTATTTGTTTGTTTTGGGAACAAACCAGGACCATACCTGAACCACACCTGACCTCCTAGCAGTGCTCCAAAGGCTATTCCTTGTCGATGCTCAAGAGTGATCGATTCTTGTTGGTGCTTGGAGGACCGCACATGATGCTGGGGCTGGAACCAGGGTCAGTCAGATGCAGTCCCGGCAGATGTGTGACCTCCTATACTATCTATATGGCCTAAATTAATTTATTTGAAAAATTATTATGTGCGGTTGGTGAGAATGTTCAAAGAGCTGAGGTTCAGCTTTTGCACATGAAATACTTCCAATTTTTCACACTGTAGGCATAATATTCAACAGGTTATTTCCCTATTTTAGCAGTGTTTCAAATATATTTGTAAAATATATTTTAAAATATATTTCAAATTAAAAAAAATAGTCAGCACAAATTTATACACTTGTTATTCACTTGTATCACTTGTACCACTTGTCTTCCGTTGTTCATCGATTCGCTCAAGCAGGCATCAGTAACATCTCCATTCATCCTGTCCTGTCGAGTGCTAGTGTAGTCCAAGGGCATCTGCTCGCTCCAGGAACATAAAGAGACTCAAATCATTCCTTCAGGTTATTAATATAATTTATTGTATCACAAAAATGAGAACTTTGAACAATATGCACTGAACTGACAAGAGTTAAGCAACACTTGTAAATGAAGTGTTAAAATTAAGAATCTGAACACGTTCATAAAAACAGACATCAAAAAAGTAAAACTTTACCACTTGAAATTTCATCCATTTTGCAGGGGAAAGGGGACTCTTATCCATTGTTGGTGGGAATGTTGACTGGTACAGCCTTTCTGGAAAACTATACGGACATTCCTCCAAAGACTAGAAATTGAACTCCCATTTGACTCAGCCATACCACTCCTGGGAATATACCCTGGAAGCCAAAAATACGCAGCAGAAACACCATCCTTACTTTCATGTTCATGGCTGGGTTTTTTTCTTGCAAAGCTTTATAAGTGCCTTGTATATCTTGGAAATTAACCCCTTATTAGATGGGTATTGGGTAAATACTCTTTCCCAATCTATGGGCTATCCCTGTATCTTGGTCACCATTTCCTCTGAGGTCCAGAAGCTTTTTAGTTCCATGTACTAACATACATTTATTTATCTTTTATTCTACTTGCTTTTTCAGTGGTGTTTCATCTTTGAATATGCTTTAGCTTCAAAGTCATGGAGGATTTTGCCTACATTTTCTTCAATGTACCTTATGGATTCGGGTCTGATGTTGTTATCTTTAATTCATTTTGATCTAACTTTTCCATGGCTTTAGAAAGAGGTCTAATTTCATTTCTGCATGTAGCTGCCCAGTTTTACCAGCACGACTTGTGAAAAGGTTTTCCTTGCTTCACTTAATATATTTTGATACTTGAGACTGCTTTAGCTATTTGTTGGGGTTTATTGTTCCATACAAATTTCAGGATGTTTTATCATTTTTTTAATTCCATGTGTACCTTTATAGGGACTGCATTGAATCTGTATAATGCTTTAGGGTGTAGTGTTATTGTGACATTAATTCTCTCAATCCGTGACCAAGTAATGTGTCTCCAATTCCTCATGTCCTCTTTTATTTTGTGAAGCAGCATTTTGTAGTTTTTCTTTATACAGGTTCTTTATATTTTAGTAAAGCTGATACTATATACTAGATTTTCTCAGCACTATTGTGAATCAGACTGATTATTTTAAATATCACTTTCTTCTCTTTTGTTATTTGTATATAGGAAAACCTATATACATTACATTTGTGTAATTATTTTGAAAACTGCCACTCTACTATACAAATCTATTGTTTCTAGGAGCATTTTGGTAGAGAGTTTAGGGTTCTCTAAATATAATAGTATGTCATCTGCAAAGAGTGATAGCTTGATTTCTTTTCCTACCTGGATGCCCTTAATGACTTTTATTTCCATGATGTTATGGCAATTAATTCCAGTATTATATTGAATAGAAGTGCTGAGAGTAAGCAACCTTATCTTGTCCCGATCTTAGGGGGTAAATCTTTAGGTTTTCCCCATTGAGACTGATGCTTGCTGTGGATTTGTGGAAGATGGCTTTGAGTTTATTGAGGAAAGATCCTCAACTCCCTTTTTATGGAGAGTTTTTATCATAAAGAGGTGCTGAATATTGTCAAATGCTCTCTCTGCATCTATTGCTATGATCATATGATTTTTATTTTTTATTTTATTGATGATGTTTTATGTTGATTGATTTGCTAATGTTGAACCATCCTTGCATCCCAAGGATAAATCCTACTTTGTCATGATGTATGATCTTTTTGATGAGTCTTGGATTCTGTTTGCTAGTATTTTGTTAAAGATCTTAGAGTCTGTATTTATCAGGGAGACTGGTCTGTAGTTTTCCTTTTTTTGTGACCTCTCTGTCTGTTTTGGGTATCAGAGTGATATATGCTTTGTAGAAACAGTTTGGGAGTTTGTCTGTTTCTTCAATTTCCTGGAAGACTTTGCAAAGGACTGGCAATAGATCTCTTTAAAGATTTGGAAGAATTCACTAGTGAATCCAGTTAGACATCGATTTTGTGTTTGAGAAGACTTTTGATTACCATTTAAATTTCTCAGATAGTGATAGGCTTGTTCTCGTATTCCAACTCTTCTTGGTCCAACCTTGGGATATTATAGAAATTCAAGAATTTGTACATTTCCCCTAGGTTCTCTTGTTCATGGCAACGTACTCTCAAAGTAATCTTTGATGGTCTTTTGAATATCTGTGGTTTCTGTTGTTATGTCCCCCTTTTCATTTCTGATTCTATTTAGTAGGGATCTCTCTCCCTTTCTTTGTGAGTGTTGCAAGTGGTATGTTGATCTTGTAGTTTTTCAAACAACCAGCTATTGGTATCATTTTTATTCATTTATTTATTTTTTATGGTGTATCACTACTGGTTCCAGGAACATCTCTTTGACTCCACTGTTCTCCCTGCATTATCATATGCCTCAGAGACCTGGGCCCCTACGAAAGCAGGATGAGAATGCTATTCAGGTTTCCCAAATAGGAATCAAAAGAGCTCTGCTTGGAATATCACACCTCACTCAAGTGAGAGAAGGAATCCAGAGTTCCGACTTCCGTCGACGTTCCAGGGTCAGGGACACTGTCTCATTTGCCAAGGCATTGAAAATCGGATGGGCTGGACATTTAATGCAATTTGGAGACAACCACTGGATTAGAGTTGTTACTGACTGGATCCCATGGGAGGTCAAAAGATCACATGGTCGCCCACCTACAAGATGGTCAGACTTCTTCATCAAGACCCTGAAAGAACGGTTTAAGACTCTTCGTATTCCTGAAGCAACCAGATGCCATTGGGCTACACTGGCATGTGATAGGGTCAAATGGAAATGTTACTGGCATCCACTTGAGGAAATCGATGAACAACAGGATGTCAAGTGATCAAGTGATAATTTTTATTTCTTTTCTTTAACACTGTGATTTACAAAGCACATAGTTTTTCACAATACAGTTGTTAGAAAGATTCATCCTTCACACCAATCCCATCATCAGAGTACCCCTACCACCACCACAGACCCTCATTTCCCTCCCATCCCCCAGCTTCATGCCTGCTCTCTTAAGCGGCACTAATTATATTGACCATTACAGTCCATATAAGAGAATGGTATTGATAAAGTCATGACTTTTTTCTGGGTTATGTGAGAGTCAGGAGTTTTCTGTTATTAGATTAACTTTCTAAGTTTCTAGAATGTAGTGGGCTTCTACTAGTCAACCCCCTGATTCACCACCACTGCACCTATGGCCAACAATTATTTCAGATTTTTCTCAACCTCTGTTTGAACATGTCATATGCTGACACTGAATACTCTATTCTATATTGCCAATTGGAACAAATTCTCTAAATATGGTCAATGAATATATTCTTAGACAAAAGTCATTGGAGATTATTAAGTCTCCATTGTGCCACTTGAGCCCACTGTATGGGAAGTTATCAATATGTTCCCATAGGCCATACATTGTGCCCACACACTTGTGGTTGTATGTTCCATACTTAATTCTATGAAATGTGACGGGATACCTGGCACATCAGTATACCAGGCTTTGAGATATTGGAAGCAGTCATGTGCCAGAGATCTCCTGTTTATCTGTGTTCATGGATCATGACCAACATTGCCAGCAGTAGTTATGGGTCCTCCCACTGGGCCTTCAGGAGAGGATCAGGGTGGGGGAAGGGGCCCCAGCTCCAGGTTCATGGAAGCCTGGTGTGCTTAGACACCACTATCTGCATACCTAGCTTGCAATTGGCTTCTCTCTTGGGTGGGGATTTGATAAGCTGTGGAGTCCAGACCTTGAAAATGCCTGTGATTGTGGTGTAGAAAGTTATTTTGATCTGAGCATCTATCAGGGCAATAGGAGAGGACCAGAACCTGCCCCACTCCAGGATGCTCATGGTCAGCTGAGCACTGGGAGAACCCATAGGAGCTCTGCCATGCATCCCTTGATCATGACTTGGTATCAGCTCACTCTTTTTAATTGTTGTTTGGTGTTGGATAACAGATCTAGCTAATCTGGGAGCTTTGTTGTTTTGCCTACCCACAGCTTAATCTATTTAAGCTAAGGTTGATTCTAATGAGACCTCTCTTCTATGTAAACAATGCTAGAGGGTGTGGCAGTTACAGAAGTCACCTTGATTGAATAACTTCTGACTTATACATCTACTAAGACTTCTATGTTTTCTAGATTGGGCACAGCTCCTCTTTATACACACTGTACCCAGCGTGGGACAGTTAGAACTTACCAGGAGACTACCACCCTGGCTATGTTGAGACTATAGGAAGACTATAGGAAGGATCATACTAGTTTGTTCTTAGTAGGCAAGTGTGACCCTTTCACTATACAGAGAACAAGATACTCAGAATCACCCTGGTGCAGATAATAATAAGGACCTTGTGGGTACCATCTAGATTACATGAAGTTCATGAAATTAAGATGTATTATTTTATATCAGCCCTCTCTCTCCAGTGTTTTACATAAGAGATAATCTCTCTCTTATGTATAGTTATGCCAAGGACAAGGATTAGTCCTTGGCATAATCTTTGTTTATACCTGCAATAGGGTGTGGCTTGCTCTTTTACACTCTGTTTAGAGTTCTTTGCTGACATGACCCTCCCTGTCACAAATTGGATTACTTTGGTGTATATAAGGGGACTGACTTAAGGCCTCTTGGCCTTTTGCTTTCGGCTTTTGGCTCCTGTGGCTTTTTGGCTTTTGGATTTTGGCTCTTTGGCCTTTTGCCCCTTCTTCTGGGTAGGACTCATCTCGGGTGAGATCCTCTCTCTTTGGTGGGAGACTTAGGCTCTTTTGTATGGTCTAAGTTCGGACCAGAGCAAGAGTTTGTTCATTATATTGGAGTGTTGTGAAAAGCTTTTGTACTATATTAAAAGCCTTTTTGGAACTGCACCCGACTTATGAGTTTTCATCTGTTCCCCCTGCATCCTCGGAGGTAGAAGAGAACTTCTGTCCTGACACTGTTGGGGACCCCAGCAGCATCCCTGACAGTTTGGGATAGTAGCTCATTGATTTCTGCCTTAAATTGTATTATTTCCTTCTTCCTACCTAAGTCTGACTCCTTTTATGGTGATTTTTTAAGATCTTAAGCTGTGAAGTCAGATTAATTTTGTGGGCTCTTTCTTCTTTCCTGATGAATGTTTGCAGAGCTATAAACTTTCCTGTTAACCCTGCTTTAGCTGTGCCCCACAAGTGTGGTAGCTTGTGTCTATTCTCATTTGTGTCCAGGAATCTTTTGATTTCCTCTATGACCCACTGGTTGTTCAGCAATGAATTGTTTAGCTTCCAGATGTTCTATTTCTGTATGATTCATTTCTATTTTCAGAGTGTCATGGTCTGAAAAAATAGATGACACAATTTCTATCTTCTTGATTTTATTGAGGTATGTTTTCTGTCCCAGCAAGTAATCTACCCTGGAAATATGTGCTCTGGAGAAAAAATGTGTATTTGCCTTTTTAGAGATGAAAAGCCCTGTATATTTCTACTAACCCTCTCCCTTCCATTTCTCCCTTCAGGTCCAATATTTCCTTGGTGAGTTTCAATACTGTTGTTCTATCAAGAGGTGACAAAGCAGTGTTTAAGTTTATAACTACAAGTGTGTTGCTATCAATGTCTTTCTTGAATCATTTAGCAGTTGTTTAAAATATTCTGCTGGTCCCTCATCGGGTGCATAAATGATTTGGAGTGTAATTTCTTCCTGATATAGATATCCCTTGATTATTAAGAAATGGATGTCATAGTCCCTTCTAAACGTTTTCAGTCTGAAATCTATGTAGTTGATACTAATATGGCCACTCAGTCCTTTTTGGAGGAGTTGTTTGCATGAATAATTGTTTTCCAGACTTTAACTTTGAGACTATGTTTGCTCTGACTTTTCAGATGCACTGCTTATAGGCAGCAGAATGTTGGGTTCAGTTCTTTTCATTCATTTTCCCACCTTATGTCCCTTAACTGGTGCATTTAAACCACTGCCAGTGAGAGACATTATTGTCATGAGTTTTGTATCATTTTTATGCATAAGCTTGTTGTGTTTTGGAAGTTTGTTTTTCTTATAGTAGCCCCTTCAGTTTTTCCTTTATTCATTCATTCATTCATTCATTCATTCATTCATCTGCTTGTTTGTTTGTTTATGTTTTTGAGTCACACCGGGTGATGCTCAGGGCTTACTCCTGGCTCTGCACTCAGGAATTACTCCTGGCGGTGCTCAGGGGATCATATGATATCAGGAATCGAACCCAGGTCAGCCATGTACAAGGCAAATGCCCTTCCCACTGTACTATTGCTCTGGCCCTTACTTATATATTTTTTGTTCTAAATTATTTTTTCTTTTTTTAAGTTTTAATTTTATTATAACACTATGAAATAGACATTTATAAAGCTGTTTATGATTGGGCTTCAGTTATACAATGCTGCAGCACCCATCCCTCCACCAGTGCATATTTCCCACCACCAATGCCCCCAGATTATCTCAACCATTCCCTAGCCTACCTTTATAGCAGGTACTCTTCTTCTTCCTCTCTCTCACTCTCTCTTTTTCCCTCTCTCCCATCTCTTATACATTGTGGCTTGTCATAAATACATTTAGGGCTTATCATGTATATCCTTTTGTCTACATTCAATTCTCAGTTCTAGTCTGGCATTACTATTTACAACAATTAGTAGAATACTGTTATATATTTATATCCCACAGACAAATGCAGTCGTTCTATATCTGTCCTTCTAACTGATTTCACTAAGCATGATGATCTCCAAGTTCATCCATTTGTAGGCAAATTTCATGACTTCATTTTTTCCTGACCATAGTATTCCACTGTGTAGATGTACCATTGTTACTTTATCCAGACTTCTGTTCTTGGGCACTCAGCTTGTTTCCAGATTTTGGTTGTTGTGAATAGTGCTGTGATGAATATGGAATTGCAGATGGTCTTTCTGCTGTGTGTTTTTGGGTCTCTAGTCCCAGGAGTGGTCTTGCTGGGTCAAATGGGAGCTCAATATCTAGTTTTTGGAGGAATGTCCATATTGTTTTCCAAATATGCTGTACCAGTTGACAGTCTTTCTTTTAAAGTTGGTTTGAGTCTATGAATTTTTGAGATATTGTTTACCCATGAAGTTGCTAATCAGTACTTCAAATCTGAATGGGAGTCTAGCTGGCTAAAGCATTCTTGGTGAGTCCTTCTTTCACTGAATTTTTTTTTACTGTATACCACCACTGTCTTCAGTCTCAGAGGGTTTCATCTGGAAAGTCTGCTGTAAATCTAAGGGATGCTACTTTGTATGAAATTTTCTTATTTGATCTTGCTGCTTGCAGTTTGTGTCTCTATGGTATTCATTGTTCCTTTTAGGATATGTTTTGGAGTCCTCTTGAAGGTTCTCTTTTAGCTGGCCTCCCTTCTGGCTTCTTGGATCTGGATGCCTGAATCTTTCAGCTCTGGAAGCTTTCAGCAATGATATCTTTAACTGTTCCTACTTTATTTGGGTTGCCTCCCTGTCCCTCTGAGATTCCAGTGATTCTTATGTTGTTCCACTTGAATTCATCTCAATGTTCTCTAGCCCCCTGCTGAACTAATTTGAGGTCTTTTTCCACCTTCTGTATTTCTCTGAGAGCTTTCTTCAATTCATCCTAATTCTCACTGATTCTGTCTTAGGCTGATATCATTCTACTGTTGAGGGTACCCATTGAGTCATTTCATCTACTGAGTTTTTAACTGATGACACATCTGTTGGTAGTAGTCTTATCTCTGCTTTCGTTTCCTCCTGTATTTTTGGGGCTGTCTATTTCACTGTTTCTTTCATATACTCCTGTATTTTATTGCATATCCATTCCACTATTTCCTTGAGCTCAGGAAACATCCTCACCATTTCCTCTCTGAATTCTTTATCATAGAGATTGCATATGCTTGTTGACATTTATCCATTCCTCATCTTTGGGATCTGCATTGTTTCCTCATGTTGCTGTGGTAGTCTGGAGGTGGATCTTTTGGAGCACTGCCCCTCCCACTGCCAGGTAGGACTCTGGAGATACACAGTAGGTGGTGGTCTCCTTTTTACTCTTCAAGGATGTTACCTTCATATTTGGTGTTCCTGTGTGACTTGTGTGGGGACTCTAGCACTGGTTCAGAGGATGTGTTGTTTTTCTTGAACTTACTGCCAATTTTAGATTGGGATGATAATACAATCTAAAATTATATTTGCTGTTATTCTGTGAGCTTTGGGGGTATGTTGTATTATCTATTGGCCCAGTGTGATTAGGTAGCTAGTTTGCCATTGTGAGAGTCTGGTAAAAGAGTGGAAGATGTTGGTGCAATGCAATATGCAAGGGAAGATTAACTTGTAGCTTGAAGTCACACCCTCACCCACCCCCTACACCAGTGTATCTGGGGAGGAGAGGCCAGGGTTGGTGCAAGTTCAAAAGTTGTAAGGTTCAGTCACTGCTGCTTTCTGGAATTCTGGGAAGCATATTTCTTTTGCTTTTTATCGATGGTTATGTTTCCTACAGAAAAAGTTCCATTAGCAGGCTATAGAAGAGGTCAATAATAATTATTTCAAATGAGAAGTAATTAATTAGAAGGCACAAGGTGATCTTCAGAAAAGGAAAATTCAAAGAACATTTCTTAACAGACAAATTTGAGTCTTTGGTCTTTGTTTTTGATTTCATGTTGTCTGTACTTGGAAAAAATGTGACTTTGGGATTTACAGAAAAGGATATTAATCTAGGAAAATGACAGCTCCCTGAAGAGGGATGAAAAATGAAGTCACACACCACCCAAGCCTCTGTGACATCCTGAACATCTTTATAGTTCATAGAACTATGAAGTAGTTTTCTAAAGGCCTTTTGTTAACAATGGGGGAAAATTAATTTGTATAAGCTGCTCAGACTAAGGTTTATACTCTGTTTCAAACCAATTTAAGTGGACACAACAGTGTCACATAACCCTAAACTATTTGAAGCAATTTTTTAAATAAAATACTAATACCCATTTTAGCTATTCTTAGGATGTGACAGGTAAGGACAGCTATTTTGAAACACTGCTGAGTTTGAATAAATATATGTTCCTCAATAAAATCTGTTGCTTTATGAATAGGAGTTTAAAATGAAAATTGCCACTGCTTGGGGGATAAATTACATCAAAGCATTAAGATTATTTAAGCAAAATAAAAAAAAGCTTTTGTGTACCCATTAGCATTTGTGACTAACAAGACAAGTGAAAGATTTCATATTTTCTGAAGACTGAGTTGTATCCCATGTATATGTACATCTTTTTTCTACTCATCAGTCATTTCACACTTAGTTGCTTCCAGTTCTTGACTATTTTTAAAGACAGCTCCATTGTACAGAGGGATGCCTATATGTTTGAATGCTTGTTTTTTAAACTGATTCACTGTAAATCACAGTTCACTTAATCACTTGATCATTTGACATCCCATTATTTGTCGATTTGCTTGAGTGGGCACCAGTAACATTTCCATTTGACCCTATCACATGCCAGTGTAGCCCAATGGCATCTGGTTGCTTCAGGAGTATGAAGAGCCTTAAACCGTGCATTCAGGGTCTTGACGAAGAAGTCTGAACATCTTGTAGGTGGGTGGCCACATGACCTTTTGACATCCCATGGGATCCAGCCGGTAATGGCTCTTATCCAGCGGTCTTCTTGAAATCGCATTACATGTCCAACCCATCTGATTTTCAAGGCCTTGGCAAACGAGACAGTATCCTTGACTCTAGATCATCATTGGAGTTCAGAACTCCGGATACCTTCTCTCACTTCAGTGAGGCGTGATATTCCAAGAATAGGCCTTTTGATTCCTCTATTTTTTAATTTTTATTTTATTTTTTTTATTTTTCATTATACCACCGTGAGACATACAATTACAAAGGTGTTCATAATTGGTTCTTGGTAATACAGTATTCCAGCACCCATCCCTCCACCAGTGCCCCATTTCCACCACCAATGTACCCCAACCCCTCCCACCCACCCCCAGGCTGCCTCAATCGCAAGTAGCCCCATTTCCTCTCTTTCTCTCTATGTCTCTGCATCTCTCTCCCTCTTATTTTACACATTGTGGCTAGCTCTGAAGATATTTAGAGTTTATCACTTAAGTCTCTTTGTGTATATTCAATGGTGAGTTTTAGTCTGCCATTTCCATTTCCCACACTTAGCAAAACACTGGTATCTATTTTTATCCTATTAATGAATGCAGTCATTCTATATCTGTCCTTTTCCTTCTGACTAATTTCACTCAGCATGATAGTCTCCATGTTCATCCATTTGCAGGTAAATTTCATAATTTCATCTTTAATGACAGCTGCATGGAATGCCTTCAAAAACATTGAAGAAATAGCTAAAAGGACAAAGAACCTCCGGCTCCGGGCATATCTCTTCGACTTAACCATTCTCCCTGCATTAACATAAGCCTCAGAGACCTGGGCCCTATGAAAGAAGGATGAGAATGCTATTCAGGTCTCTCAAAGAAGAATCAAAATGGCTATGCTTGGAATATCACCCCTCACTCAAGTGAGAGAAGGTAGAACTTTACAAGAAGAAAACAGCCAACCCCATTAAAAATGGGGAGAAGAAAGCGAAGACAAATTTCAACAAGGAAGAAATTCGAATGGCTAAGAGACATAAAAAATCTTCATCATCACTAATCATCAGAGAGATGCAAATCAAAACAACAATGATATATCATCTCACATCACGGAGACTGGCACATATCCAAAAGAGCAGGGACAACAAGTGCTGACATGGATGCAGGGAAAATGGGACTCTCATCCATTGTTGGTGGGAATGTCGACTAGTAAAGCCCTTTTGGAATACAATATGGACAGTCCTTAAAAGACTAGAGAGCTCCCTTTTGACCCAACCATACCACTCCTGGGAATATGCCCTGGGAAGCTAAAAACACACAGTGGAAATACTACCCACATTTTTATCTTCATAGCACCATTGTTCACAATAGTCAGAATCTGGAAACAACTAGAGTGCCCGAAAATTGATGTCTGGATAAAGAAACTTTGGTACATATACACAATGCACTGTTAGCTGTGAAGCTGTTAGGAAAAATAACATTATGAAATTTGCCTATAAATGGATGGGCATGGAGAGTTTTATATTGAGTGAAATTATTCAAAAGAAAAAGGCAGATATAGAATTACTGCATTTATTTGTATGTTATAAATATATGTATATATATATTATGATACCAATATCCAGGGTCAGGCAAAACATGAATCAAGAGGTCTTGTCAAAGATGGAATTTGAAAGGAACAGTGTGCTAATGATTGTCGAAAGTCATATTACCAGTCTAGAACTGAGCATTGAATACAGGAAAAAAGATACACATGATAACCTCTAAATTTATGTATTGCAGTCTACAATGTGTAAGAGAAGGAAGAGAGAGAGAGAGAGAGAGCAAAAGATAAAGAGAGAAAAGATATAAAGAACCTGCCATAGAGGCAGACTGGGGGGCGGAATCGGGGACATCAGTGGTGGGAAATGGGCACTGGTGGAGGGATGGATGCTGGAACACTGTACGACCGAAACCCAAACATGAACATCTTTTTTTAATTGTATATCACACTGTTACTGGTTTTGGCATATCGAACACACATCGGACAGCTTGCCAGGCTGGCTATACTCTCATTACCTTGTGGGGCTCTCTCAGAGGGGTGGGTAGAATATTCATGGTAATCTGGAGGTAAAGCATGTGGCCACCCGCAACGGGGAAAGCTGGTTTCTGCTCTGCCAGGTGTGTCTGTGTCTGTGGCTCAAGCATTCCTGGGCTTGAAATACTCTCCTCTGAAGGGCAGGTCTCTGCAGGGTGGGTCTTTGTAGGCTGGTTTTCTCACAAGCCGGGCTGGAGACTGGCTTAATCCTTGGGTGGAGATCTTATGAGCTGCGGAGTGTGGATGGTGAAGATCGCTGCCAGCAAGGTGTGGGGGTTTCGCTGGGTTCTTCTGAGGCTCTATCGGGATGGTGGACTCGGGTCAAAGTCGCTCTCGTGGTCCATGGACTGCAGGGGGTTCAAAGGGGAAATCTGGTTTCTGCTCTGCAGAGGGTGTATCTGTGTAGCATAAAATGTTACACAGATAAAATCCAATAACAAAAATGTTTATTTTCCTGACCCTAAAAGAGCTCTTAATACGGTAGCAGTAAGAAAGGCGAACAAGCAGTGCCTGATAAAATTTCACGGCCATACTAGGCTGCCAAAACGAAGGACTAAAATGACTGTCTGTACTTTCAATGCACGTATGCTGGCATCAGAAGTATATATTGAGGATCTGATGGTGCAAGCGCAAAAGATCAAGTACGACATCATTGGTCTGACTGAGACGAGGAGGCATCAGTCGCATCACGCTGTATTTGACACTGGAGAAGAATTGTTCCTTGGAACATGCGATGAAAGAGGAGTTGGTGACATTGGTGTCCTTGTCAACACGAACATGGCTGTCAACATTGATTCTGAATGCCTAACAAACCAGAGAGCACGATTACACTTGAAAAGATGTGGCCCACTGCCAGCAATTTCTATCTTCATTGTCTACACACCAACATCCACATACAAGGAGATGAAATTAAGAAATTCTACATGGAACTGGAGGAGTTCTATAAAAAAGATCACACCTTCTACAAGATCATAGTCGGTGATTTTAATGCCAAGTTAAGACCGAGAAGATTGGCTGAAGAACTCCACATCGGAACTCATGGCCTAGAATGGAACGAACAGGGTGAGAGACTACCTGAGTTCATCATGTCCACCAAGATCATTCATGGGAACTCACAGTTCCAGAAGGCTGAAGCGAAACGTGGGACATGGGAATCTCATGGTGGACAGTTCCACAATGAAATGACCACAGCATCTTCAATCGACAGTTTTGTCTGAAGGATGTTGCTGTCATCCCCAAATTCCAAACAGGATCAGACCATCGTCTCCTTCATGCAAAATTCTACTTCCCACAATGGGAGAAAAGGCTGCAAAGTTTAAGAAGAGAACTCCCAGAATAACCACCAACTGGGAACTCTTTGGCACCATTGCAGCAACATGGGAAGATACTATCATTGACGATATTGATGAAGAATACAACCGACTGGTTCAGCACCTCCATGATTGTGCGAAGAATGCCAAGAGAGAGAAAACACAAGAGGACGCTTGTCTTCAAAAAATCTCGAGCTCATTAGCAAACATGGCAAGGCACAAGCCTCAGGTGACCAAATGCTAACATCCAAGCTTGCAAAGCGGTGCAGAGAAGCGATAAAGGAAGATCTCAAAGAGAGAAGAACAGAAATACCGGAAGATGCAGCAGAAGTAGGGAAAAGCATTAGCACCGCCTGCCTGTCCTTCGCCAACTATAAGACCAAGATGACTGCCCTCCGACGCCTTGATGGATCTATCACATCTTCCAGAAAGGCAATGGAGAAGATTATCCATGACTTCTACTCAGATATCTTTGATAACCACATCCACCTGACCACATACCTTATTCCACAGGATGGATATGTCATACCCAACGTTCTCCCTTCTGAAATCCGACATGCCATTTTGTCGGTAAAGAAGTGAATAGCACCAGGCCCAGACAAAGTCAGACCCGAACACCTGAAGAATCTGCTTTCAGTACTCATCAATACACCTGCTCGGCTCTTCACGTGCTACCTGTTGGAATGCAAGGTGCCCTCCCAATGGAAAACCAGCAGGACAGTTCTACTGTTCAAGAAGGGAGACATTCACGACATCAGCAACTATCGCCCCATCTGCTTGTTGTCCGTCATCTACAAGCTGTTTACATGAGTCATCCTGAAAAGGATTGGCAGAACACTAGATGAAGGACAACCATGCGAGCAAGCTGGCTTCCGGAAAGGATTCAGCAAAATCAACCATATCCAAATGGTAACCAAGCTCATTGAGGTTTGTAGGGAGTACAAGATGTCGCTCTGTCTTACAGTCATTGATTTACAGAAAGCCTTTGATTCTGTGGAGACTGAAGCAGCCATTGAAGCCCTAGCCAAAAAGGGTGTTCAAACCCAATACACCAAGATCCTTCGTGAGATGTATTAGGGATTCACCACCAGGATCTCACCATTCTACAAAGAAGTGATCATTGATGTGAAAAGAGGGGTTCGACAGGGTGATACCATTTTGCCAAAACACTTCAGCGCCACCCTCGAGAACATCATGCAACAATTAGAATGGGAAGGAATTGGAGTGAAGATAGATGGTCGGCAACTACACCACCTCCGCTTCGCTGATGACATTGTTCTAATAACATCAAACATTAGCCAAGTGGCACAAATGCTGACCAACTTTGACCAAGAATGTGGAAAGACAGTCTACATCTGAATCTAAAGAAAACTATGTTTATGAAAAAATGAACTAGTTCCAGAGGCCCCATTCACTCTCAATGGAACAAACATCTCTGAATGCAGCAGTTATGTGTACTTAGGTCTAGAACTCAACATGATGAACGACCTAACACCTGAGCTGTGCAGGAGGAAGAGAGCGGCATGGAATGCCTTCAAAGGCATCGAAGAAATAGCTAAAAGAACCTCCTGCTCCGGGCACATCTCTTTGACTCCACCGTTCTTCCTGCATTAACATAAGCCTCAGAGACCTGGGCCCTACGAAAGCAGGATGAGAATGCTATTCGGGTCTCCCAGAGAGGAATCGAAAGAGCTATGCTTGGAATATCACACCTCACTCAAGTGTGAGAAGGAATACGGAGTTCCGACCGCTGTCACTATTCCAGAATTAGGGATGCTGTCTCGTTTGCCAAGGCATCGAAAATCAGATGGGCTTGACATGTAATGCGATTTGGAAATGACCGCTGGACTAGAGCTGTTACCGACTGGATCCCAAGGGATGTCAAAAGATCACGTGGCCGCCCACCTACAAGATGGCAGACTTCCTGCAAGACCCTGAAGGAACTGTTTGAGGCTCTTCATATTCCTGAATCAACCAGATGCCATTGGGCTACATTGGCACGTGATAGGTCCAATGGAAATGCTACTGGTGCTGCTCGAGCAAATTGATGAATAACGGGATTCAAGTGATCAAGTGATCTCACTGTGGTATAATGAAATATTTTAAAATATATAAAAAATAAAAAAAATCTACAGCTTAAAAAAATGTCACAACCTACATGTGTGGTATACGAATCATCCCATGGGGACAGAAATATAGAAGGTGTACATGGATAGGGCAAGTCTGCATTCAGCACAAAGAGCTCAATGTAAACTTGTTTCTTGTATGCAGAGAGGGAGAAACTTCCCACATCACAATCACAATCACAATCTTCCCGTTCCTCATCTATTTGCTAGAGTGGGCACCAGTAACATCTCCATATGTCCTGTCTCATGCTAGTAGAACCCAAAGGCATCTGCTTGCACCAGGAACATAAAGAGCCTCAAACCGTTATATTAGGTCATCGGAATGACCTAATATAAATGTTACTGATATTTGGCATATCAAATACAACACGAGCAGCTTGCCAGGCTTGCCGTGTGGGTGGCATACTCTTGTAGTCACCTCTAAATAAAACATAGCATAAATAAAATTTATAAGAGTAATCAGCTGTGGTACTCAGCAGAGACAGCTAAAAAACCACATATACCCATCAAATGTCGGGACAATGAAGATGAATGACCCTTGAATTTCTCAATGGAATTTGCCTTTTTCTATTCAAAATTACTGTTCACTGTTAAATTGCACCATATAAAATTGGCACTATAACTTATAATTTTGAGAAATAAAGTGTGAAAAATAAAACATGGGGTTATAAATCAGCTGAAGACCAATTAAAATACTTAGACTGTCATTCAAAAACATTCCACAGAATGCAATAAAATGAGTGGGTGGTTTATTCTATTTTAATGACTGAAGACTACAGGAAGATTTGATTGCCTCAAACTATCAGCCAAATATATCCGGGATTGGCTGGAACACATAAAATGTTCTTTTTACATTGTGTTGAGCTAAAAACTAAAATAAAATCCCTCAAAAGACTGCATATAAACAGCGAGGCTTATCTGAGGTAAAATTACAATTTATTTTATTTGCTTTAGGCCACCCGAAAGGATACTTAGGGGATGCATATAGTCCTGATTATTGAAATTGAGACTCCCATATGCAAAGTAGAACTCCCATTCCTGTAGCTATACCTGGTCCCAAATTAAATTTTATTTTCAGTATTTTATAATATTTTTAAATAATAGTTGTCTAGTTAATGATGAGTGTAAAGCATTGCTATTATTCCACAGTTTAAGATAAAATTAAGTCAACCCATGTTTCTAAATGGAGAATTAGTCACTGTGCAGTTCAAGTAAAATTTGCACAGTCATATTGTCCCCTAGAAAGTTCCAAATTACTAACTGTGGGCATAATGAGTTTGGTGGTGATTAATTTACTATTGAAAACAATTGCAATAAGACTGCTTTTTTCTGTTTCTTTAAAAAAGTGATTATTTATTTAATTTGGCTTTTTGCGTCACACTCGGTGATGCTCAGGGTTTACTCATGGTTCTGCACTCAGGAGTTACTCCTGCCAGTGCTCAGGAACCACGTGAGATGCTGGAGATTGAACTCGGGTTGGCCATATACAAGGCAAACACCCTACCCTCTGTACTATTGCTCCACACACCTGACCTCAAAAGAGTTATCTGTATTTAGAAAAAAATAAAACTTGAGAATAACTGTTAAGACTCTAAATTGTAGAGTGATATATAAATAGCACATATAAAAGTTGCAAGGAATAAATAATGTATTATGCTGAATTATTCAATTATTAAATTAAAACAAATGTGACTTCCTCTGACTTAATTGCAATGTTTCCTAACTGGATATGCCAAAAGAAATGTTAAGCTCAACTGGCCCAAGTACCTAAAAACACCCATAAAACAACACAAAGGTTGTTGTTTCCCAGGCAGACACATCAGTGGAGCAGATGAACCTGTTCTTAGAGAACAGTTCATTTTTCTAGTTTCCAGACCTTGAATACTCTGGTTTCTCTTCAGATCACATAAATCTTTCATCTTTTAGTTTCCAGACTTTGAGAATTTCAAGATACCCAAATATTAAATCATCTTGGAAACCAACCACAGGATTGCTAAATTTTATGTCACCAACAAGTTAAATATTAAAAAATCTATTATCTGTCAAAATGACTGAATAAAAGCCATTTAATGTCAAGATGGTAGGTTTGGGGGACAGGAACCGCTCAGAGGTAGACTTATACATCTCACATATTCAAGGCCCTGGGTTCAATCCCCGATATACAAAGAGCAGAAATTACACAAGAGACTGCTCAGCTGAAAACTTCATGATGTATTTGTGTGTGGAGGCTTGCACTCTACCAACAGAGGGTTTTTGCTCACCTCTTTTTTTCCTTTCCTCCACGTGGACTAGCCCTCACCACTAAATTCCAACAATGATGATCCAACAATAGATTTTGCCTATAATTCTATTGTTGGATCATCATTGTTAGAATCTAGTTCATAACATCTAAAATGAATTTTTAATTATTTATTTATTTGCTTTCTGGGTCACACCCGGCAGTGCTCAGGGGTTATTCCTGGCTCTTCGCTCAGAAATTACTCCTGGCGGTGCTCAGGGATGCCGGGTATTGAACCTGGGTAGGCCACATACAAGGCAAATGCCCTACCAGCTGTACTATGGCTGCAGCCCCCTAAAATTTATATTTTTAATTCTACCGGGATATGATAATAGGCAAATGCTCAAACTGCAGAAAGTAAATATGCAAGATTGAAGTGGAAAACGGTCAGGTATATTAAGTCTCAGTCTCATCAACAGGCCTGAGAAACAGGCCTTGAAACTCACAGGGCCTTGAAACTCACAGGGCCTGAGAAACAGGCCTTGAAACTTTCAACAGGCCTTGAAACTCACCTGCTATGTGAGTTTCAAGTTGGGGGGGTTCCACCTTGTCACCAAGCAGAAGTATTGCTTTAAACAAGTCATCTGAAGCCTTTCTTAGAGCCTTTGACTTGTGATGTGGCATCTCTGGAACATGTAAACACAAATGTAAAAACATGTAAACAACATGTAAAACTATAATAAAGAAATTCCTGTTCTCTGAAGAAGATAGTGCACTGGAACCAATTTCTCAATTTGGGGTCTTTAATAGAATTTTGGTGGAACAAGCCTTGATAGGGTGTCTTCTTTTAGAAAAACGTAAGAAATGTGACTTGTGAGAAATTCCAACCAACTAAAAGAAATGAAGCCCCTGAGTATTAGTGTTACTTATCTTGTGTGTTAAAACTAGATACCATCATCTTTCTCACCATAGAATTTTCATCTCACCTGCTCGTTTGAGTCCCACCCTACAATGAAGCCTGTTTCAAGCTCAGGTATGCTTGATCCAGAGACTCACATACATGGGGCAGAGCTGCTACTGGCTCTCCCTGTGCTCAGATGATCAAGAGGCGCCTGGGAGGGAAGGCAGGTTCTAGCCTTGGCCCACCATCCCAGTAGAGCCTCGCAAGAAGCCAGAGGAACCCCTACACTATGAGGGGCAGTCATTCTCAACATCCAGACTCCACAGCTCGTCAGAGCTCCACCCATTCAATATAGTACTGGAAGTATTTGCCATAGCAAGCAGGGAAGAAAAGGAAATTAAGAGCATCCAGATAGGCAAGGAAGAAGTCAAGCTATCACTATTTGCAGGTGATGTGATATTATATCTAGAAAACCCTAAACTACCAAAAAGCTCCTAGAAATAATAGATACTATAGTAGAGTGGCAAAGTACAAAACTAATACCCAAAAGTCAATGGCTTTCCTATATACACCTGCATGGCAGAGCCTGGCAAGCTACTCGTGTCGTATTTGATATGCCAGATACCAGTAACAATTATAGACCTCATTCCCATGACCTGATGGAATGGTTTGAGGCTCTTTATGTTCCTGGAGCAAGCAGCTGCCCTTGGGCTCTACTTTCATGAGACAGGACATATGGAGATGTTACTGGTGCCTGCTCAAGCAAATTGATGATGAACGGGAAGACAATGATACAGTGATGTATCTATTTATTTATTTATTATTTATTTATTTAGCTTTTGGGTCACACCTGGAGATTCTCGAGGGGTTACTCCTGGCTCTGCACTCAGGAATTATTTCTGCTCAGGGGACCATATGGGATGCTGGGGATCGAATCCGAATCATCTGTGTGTGAGGCAAATGCCCTCCCTGTTGTACTATATCACTCTGGCCCTTTAATCTCACAATTAAAAAAAAGATTGTTTTGTGTCAAATAGTACTGGAATCAGAAAACAAAGGCAAGTTATTATAGCTATCAAATTAAAGTATCACAATTTTCCTGAAAATTGATCATAATTCTGACTATAACTCCAGTAGCTCATAACCCTCTGCCTCCTCAGAATGGTCAGACTTACACAAGACTATGACTGTCTTTAAGATTCATTTTTAGCCCTTGCTCAAGTACTCTCACTCAGCTCCTGTGCCCATCTACTGTACCCAGCAATATATCACACTGGTTGCACTGATTGCCCCCCTAAGAGGCCACCTGCTATCTCCTCCCAACTTTGATCCTTTGCCATCTTCAGTGTAGTCTTCAAACAGCACTGCTGTTTTCTAGCTGCAAAAACAAGTGCAGTCTCTGTGGAAAAAATACCACATTCCAGATTGATGAAGCAGGTGGTGTGTTTCATAGGACTGAGCAGAATGGAGCATTTCTTTCTCTCAAACAAGAAGAAAGATAGCACAGCCTCAAACAAGGTCATGCTCAAAGAATATCAAGTGCTTCCTAACAAATAAAAATTTGGCAACACTGAAAACTCAGCTTTTACAAAGTGCATAAGTCCATTATGTAAGTCCAAACTCTTCATGTTTTTCAGTCCATTTTTTTCTACCTTTCAAATAATGTGCTGGATCTGATTATTTTCAAGATGATTTTTTTTCTTGGTGAGGTATGAAAGACAACTTTGAGGTATGAAAGGCAACAGCACAGCGATCAGTGACCACCCACTGTACCAGTATGGAGCTGGAACACAGTGAGGTGATTTTTATTCTCTATTACTATTTTGTTTTTGTCACTAGTTTTGATACATTACACATGCAACATCCATACAAAATATCCTATTTCCCTTTGTGCCCAGGTTGGTAAAGAAGAAAAGGTTTGTACTGTTTTATGTGAATAATCAAAATTAATGTAAATAAATGACTCCACCTGGGAAATGATGAGAAAATAACAAAATATTTGAATATCCAAAGTTTTACATGCAGTCTCAAAAAACTCAGAGTTTTAAAATTTCTATTCCTGGAAAAAGTAATTAGCCTACCCACCCCAAGCCACCTTCCATTCCCTGTTCTCCACTAAGCCTGGCTCTTCTGAAGCCAAAAGCAGGACATGTAGCATTTCAAAAATGTGGCGATAAAACATCTAATCATGGGTAGCAACTGATCTCTATGGCATTGGCCAGGTCCTTTCATATGTAGAGCCCGAGCTAACAAAGAATAAGGCTGTGGTGTGGTGGTGGAACCGAGAGGGCTCAGACACCTGAGAGAGTGTGGCAATCTGGACCAGGTGGAACCAATCTTCCCAACTAACACTGACATCCAGCCAGAAGAGGGGAGTGTGACTCACCATGCAGCAGCGGGACAGAGAGGGCTTGGACACCTGGGGGGGAGGGTGGTAATCTCCACCCAGGCAGAACCAAACTTCCCAGGTAACACTGAAATCCAGCCATGAAGAGCTCCATGGCCATGCATATTTTCACCACACAACATCTCATCATAAACATAAAAGAATATTGGGGCCGGAGCGATAGCCCAGCGGGTAGTGCGTTTGCCCTTGCACGTGGCGGCCTGTGCCGGCCTGGGTTCAATCCCGGCATCCCATATGTTCCCCGAGCACCGCCAGGAGTGATTCCTGAGTGCAAAGTCAGAGTAACCCCTGAGCATTGTCGGGTCTAACCCAAAGAGCAAAAAAAAAAAAAAAAAAATAAAAGAATATCCTAAGGACTTCCCAGTCAGCTCAAACAACATCAAAGGGAATGGCCCATGCTCAACACCAGGTAGAACAATGTTCAGGTAGGTGACTTTCAGACTGCCACAGCATCATGGGAAAACAACACAGATTCCCCACCACTGGGACTGATTCGGACAAGAGGCCTGTAGATTAAACAAGGAATACCCACATACATAATTTCTCTGATAAAGAATTTAGGGATGAAATTGTGAGGATGTTTAATGAGCTCAAAGAAACAATGAAACGAAACGAACATCCAATAAAATGCAGGAGGATATGAAAGAAACAGCAGAATGGAGAGCCCATAAAATAGAAGAGGAAATGAGAGCAGAAATAAGAAAACTGAAAACAACTCCTCCAAAAAGGACTGAGTGGCCATATTATTATAATACTGCATAGATTTCAGGCTGAGTAAAGAAGGGACAGTGAAGTCTGTTTCTTAATATATCAGGAAGAAATTACACCTAAACATACTAAGAATCACTTTCGATCACTTGAATCCCGTTATTCATCGATTTGCTCGAGCGGCGCCAGTAACATTTCCATTGGATCCTGTCACATGCCAATGTAGCCCAATGGCATCTGGTTGATTCAGGAATATGAAGAGCCTCAAACAGTTCCTTCAGGGTCTTGATGAAGAAGTCTGACCATCTTATAGGTGGGCGGTCACATGATCGTTTGACATTCTGTGGAATCCAGTCGGCAACGGCTCTAGTCCAGTGGTCATCTCCAAATCGCATTACTTGTCCAGCCCATCTGATTTTCGATGCCTTGGCAAAGGAGACAGCATCCCTGATTCTGGAATAGCGACAGAGGTCGGAACTCTGGATTCCTTCTCTCACTTGAGCGAGGCGTGATATTCCAAGCATAGCTCTTTCGATTACTCTCTGGGAGACCCAAATAGCATTCTCATCCTGCTTTTGTAGGGCCCAGGTCCCTGAGGTGTATGTTAATGCAGGGAGAATGGTGGAGTCACAACCGAAAATATACACACCCAAAAAATATACACACCCAAAGAGGGTCCAGCAAAATATTGAAAACAACTGCTAATAGACTTCAAGCAAGAAACTGACAGCGACACAACTGTAGTTGGAAAAATTCAACACTACTCTGTCACTTCTTGATAGATCAATGAGACTTAAACTCAGATGTAAAACACTGGCTCTGAAGTATTGGAAGAGCCAGTACTTGCCATAGGGTTCTTCATCCTAAAAGAGCTGAGTACACTTTTTCCTCCAGTTCACATGGAACATTTTCCAAGACAGACCATATGCTGGGACAGAAAACATATTTCAATAGCATCAAGAAGATAGAAATTGTGTCCACTATTCTTTCAGAACATGATGAATAAAAGTAGAAATTTATCAAATATAGAAATGTAAAACTAAATCAAACATCTCGATACCAAGCAGCTCACTGCTCAACAACCAGTGGGTCATAGAGGAAATTAAAGAGGAAATCAAAAGATTCCTGGAAACAAATAAAAATGAAGACACACACACACAACTGTATTGTGGGGCAGAGCTAAAGCAGTGTTAACAGGAAAGTTTGTAGCTCTGCTAGCATTCATCAGGAAGGAGTAAAGCGCCCACATAAATAATCTGACTTCACAGCTTAAGATCTTAAAAAATGACCAATGAAAGGATCCAAACACAGGCAGATAAAGCTTATAGAATTCCACCTAGTCTAAACCTTGAGACTAATAAAACTTGGCACAGAAATCAATGATCTGGAATCCCAAAACACAATTCAAAAAATTAGTGATACCAAAAGCTGGTTCTTTGAAAAAATACAAGATCGAGAAACCAATTGATCTTGTATTCTTTGCATCACTCACAAAGAAAGGGAGAGAGAACACAAATCAACCAAATCAAAAATGAAAAGGAGGACATAAAAACAGAAACCACAGAAATATGAAAGATTGTTAGAGATTACTTTGAGAGTATGAATGCCATGAAACAGGAGAACATAGAGGAAATGGACAATTTCTTGAACTCCCATAAGCTCCCAATGCTGAACCAAGAAGACTTGGAATACCTAAACAAGCCTATCACTATAGAAGAAATTGAAATGGTAATCAAAAATCTCCCCAAGCACAAAGCCCAGGTCCAGCTGGATTCACTAGTGAATTCTTCCAACCCATTAAAGATGACCTACTTCCAGTCCTCTTCAAGCTTCGCCTGGAAATTGAAGAAACAAACACATCCAAACGGTTTCTATGAGGTATGTGTCACCCTGACATGGAAACAGACAGAGATATCACAAAAGAAGTAAACCACAGACAAAGAGATACTTATAACCACTAAATACATGTCTTGCAAGCCACAATGCATAAGAAAAGGGAGAGAGAAAGAGAGGAGGAGGAGGAGGAGGAGGAGGAGGAGAAGAAGGAGGAGGGAGGAGAAGAAGAAGGAGGAGGAGGAGAAGAAGAAAAAGAAGAAGGAGGAGGAGAAGAAGAAGAAAGAAAGAAGAAGAAGAAAAAGAAGAAGAAGGAGGAGGAGGAAGAAGAAGAAGAAGTAGAAGAAGAAGAAAAAGTAAAAAGGAGGAGGGGAAGAGAAGGAGGAGAGGGAGGAGGTGGAGGGAGGAGGAGGAGGAGAAAAGAAGGAAGAGAAGAAGGAGGAGGAAGAGGAGGAGGAGAAGGAGAAGGCGAGGAGGAGGAGGAGGAGGAGAAAGAAAAGGAGGAGGAGGAGAAGGAGGAGAAGAATGAGGAGGAGGAAGAGGAGGAGGGGAGGGGGAGAGGGAGAGATGAGGGGGAGGAGGAGGAGGAGGAAGAGGAGGGAGGGGAGGAGGGGAGGAAGATGAGGAGGAAGAGGAGAAGAAAAAAGATAGAGAAGAAAAAGGATAAGAAGAAGAAAAGAAGAGAAGGAGAAAGAAGGAGGAGGAGAAGAAGTAGTAGAATCTAGCAACATTGGTGTTGGGAAGGGTGCTCTCATAGAGGGTTAGATGCTGGAACACTTTATGACTACAACCCCATCATGAACAGTTTGGAAATTGTGTTTCTTATGGTGTGTAATAAAAAAAATGGAATTAGACTGTAACAAAAAAGAAGTAGTCCTTCATAGCCTACAATCCAACCTTGGGCTTATACTTCAGACGATCACAGCTCTTCAGGGCTGTAGTACCCTTTGGCTAAGACCAATACCACAGAAAATTTCTTGGTTTTGCACATGGTTTCATTTCACACTGAAAGAACCACTGAAAAGAAACTTCAGAGTTTTGCTATAGATACTGGAGTAGGCTCTGAAACTGGTTTGTTTTCACTTTATTTTTTTCATTCCTGATTTTATTTTATTTATTTTTTATTTTACAATTACAAATATAAACAATAAAAGAGTTCATATTTGGGTTTTGGTCATACAGTGTTCCAGCACCCATCCCGCCACCAGTGCCCATCTTCCACCACCAACGTCCCCAGTTCCCCCCCCCTCCCCCAGCCCTCCACCATGGCAGGTTCTTTATTTCTTTCCCTTTCTCTCTCTTTCTCTATTCTTTCGCCTCCAGACTATGGATTACAGAACATACATTAAAGGGTTGTCATGTGTATATTTTTGCCTCTATTTAATGCTCAGTTTTAGGTTGGTATTAGTACTCTCGACAATTGTTAGCACACTGTTCCATTTTCTGTCTTACCTAGCCTCTGACTCCCACACATTTCTGATAATTTCCACCTTTGACAAGACCTCCTGATACATGTTTCACTTGACCTTGGATATTGGTATCATAATATGTACATATATATTTATGTTATGCAGATAAATGCAGTTATTCTGTATCTGTCTCTCTCCATCTGGCTAATTTTGCTCAACATAATCTTCTCTATGTCCATTCATTTATAGGCATATAGGCAAAGTTTATAACTTCATTATTCCTAACAGCTGCATAGTATTCCATTGTGTAGATGTACCAAAGCTTCTTTATCCAGTCATCGATTCTCGGGCACTCTGGTTGCTTCCAGATTCTGGTTATTGTGAATAATGCTGCTATGAACATAAAAGTAGGGACGGTGTTTCTGCTGCGTATTTTTGGTTTCCCAGAGTAGATTTCCTGGAGTGGTTTGGCTGGGTCAAAAGGGAGTTCAATTTCTAGTCTTTGGAGGAATGTCCATATTGTTTTCCAGAAAGGCTGTACCAGCCAGCATTCCCACCAACAATGGATGAATGTCCCCTTTTCCCTACATCCACGCCAGCACTTATTGTTCTTGCTCTTTTGAATATGTGCCAGTCTCTGTGGTGTAAAGTTGTATCTCATTGTTGTTTTGATTTGAATCTCTCTGATGATTAGTGATGATAAGCATTTTTTCATATGTTTTTCGGGCATTCGAATTTCTTCCTTGCTGAAGTTTTGTTCATTTCTTCTCCCCATTTTTTGATGGGGTTGTTTGTTTGAAACTAGAAGACCTCCAATACCTGAATAAGCCTATCACCATCGAGGAAATTGAAACAGTAATTAAAAGTCTGCCCAAACACAGAAGCCCAGGTCCAGACGGAATCACTAGTGAACTCTACCAAACCTTTAAGGAGGACCTACTGCCAGTCCTTTTCAAGCTCTTCCAGGAAATAGAAGAAACAGAAACACTTCCAAACAGCTTCTATGAGGCACATATCACCCTGATACCCAAAGCAGGGAGAGACAACACAAAGAAAGAAAACTACAGACCAATATCCCTGATGAACATGGATGCTAAGATCTTCAACAAAATACTAGTAAACAGAATCCAAAGACTCATCAAGAAGATTATACATCATGACCAAGTAGGATTCATTCCGGGAATGCAAGGATGGTTCAACATTTGCAAGTCAATCAACACAATACATCGTATCAATAAAAGAAAAAATAAAAACCATATAATCCTATCAATAGACGCAGAGAAAGCATTTGATAAGATCCAGCACCCGTTCATGATTAAAACCCTCCAGAAAATGCAAATTGAAGGGTCTTTCCTCAAGATAGTTACAGCCATCTACCAAAAGCCCACAGCGAGCATCATTCTAAATGGGGAAAAGTTGAAAGCCTTCCCCTGAGATCAGGGACAAGACAAGGTTGCCCACTCTTACCTCTTTTATTCAATATAGTACTGGAAGTACTTGACATAGCAATCAGAGAAGAAAAGGACATCAAGGGCATCCAGATAGGCAAGGAAGAAGTCAAGCTATCATTATTCATAGATGACATGATATTAAGAGAACCCTAAACTCTCTACCAAAAAACTCCTAGAAAAAATAGATGCATATAGTAGAGTGGCAGGACACAAAATCAACACCCAAAAGTCAGTGGCTTTCCTATATACAAATAATGAAAGAGAAGAAAGGGATATTAAGGAAACAATTCCATTCACAATTGTGCCACAGAAAATCAAATACCTAGAAATAAACTTAACCAAGTGTGTAAAGGACCTGTACAAAGAAGACTACAAGACATTGCTCCAAGAGATAAAAGAGGACACAAGGAAATGGAAACATATTCCCTGCTCATGGATGGGGAGAATCAACATTGTCAAAATGATAATACTCCCTAGAGCTCTGTACAGATTCAATGCAGTCCCTGTAAGGATACCCATGACATTCTTCAAAGAAATTGACCAAACGCTCCTGAAATTTGTATGGAACAATAAACCCCCAAGGATAGCTAAAGCAATCCTCGGGAAAAAGAAGATGGGAGACATCACCTTTCCCAACTTCAAACTGTACTATAATGCAGTAGTAAAACAGCATGTGTACTGGAATAAAAACAGATCTGTGGGCCTATGGAATAGAATTGAGTATCCTGACACCCAACCTCAAACACATGATTATTTAATCTTTGATAAAGGTGCAACAAGTCTAAAATGGAGTAAGGAAAGCCTCTTCACCAAGTGTTGTTGGGAAAACTGGGCAGCGACATGTAAAAAAAATGATTTTGGACCTGTGTCTAACACCATGCACAAAAATCAGATCAAAATGGATTAAAGATCTCAGTATCTGACTTGAATCCATAAAGTACATTGAAGAAAATATAGGAAAAACCTTTCACGACATTGAAGCTAAAGGCATCTTCAAAGGTGAAACATCACTAACAAAGCAACTAGAAGAAAAGATAAACATATGGGACTACATGAAACTAAAAGCTTCTGCACCTCAAAAGAAACAGTGACTAAGATAAGAAAGCAGTCCACAGAATGGGAAAGACTATTCACCCAATACCCATCTGATAAGGGGTTAATATCCAGGATATATCAGGCACTGTTT
>JAJIBD010022074.1:0-51648 GCA_021461705.1 Cryptotis parvus
TCAATAAGAGAAAAAATAAAAGCCATATGATCATATCAATAATACAGAGAAAGAATTTGACAAGATCCAACAACTGTTTATGATTATAACCCTCCAGAAAATGGGAATTGAAGGAAGCTATATCAATATACTCAAAGCCATCTACTAAAAGCCCAAAGCAAGTATCATTCTCAAGGGGGAAAATTGAGAGCCTTCCACTTAAGATCAGGCACAAGACAAGGTTGCCCACTCTCACCTCTTTTATTCAATATAGTACTGGAAGTACTTGCCATAGCAATCAGAGAGGGAAAAGGGCATTAAGTGCATCCAGATAGGCAAGGAAGAAGTCCAGCTATCATTATTGGCAGATGACTTGATATACCTAAAGAACCGTAAATTCTCAGCCAAAAACCTCCTAGAAACAATAGATATTTATAATAGTGTGGCAGCGTATAAAATCAATTCCCAAAAAGTTGGTGGCTTTCCCACATACAAGTAACAAAAGAGAAGAAAGGGATATTAAGAAAATGATTCCATTAACAATTGTGCCACAGAAAATCAAATATCTAGGAATCAACTTAACCAAGTGTGTAAATGACCTGTACAAAGAAAACTTCAAGACTCTGCTCCAAGAAATATAGAATGAAATGAGGAAATGGAAACACATTCCCTGCTCATAGATGGGGGGAAATTAACATTGTCAAAATGGTAATGCTCCCTAGAACTTTTGTAGAGATTCAATATGGTCCCTATAAGGAATCCCTATGACATTCTTCAAAAAAATTGACCAAACACTCCTGAAATTCATATGGAATAATAACCCCCCATGGATAGCTAAAGCGATCCTTGGATAAAAAGAATATGGGAGGCATAACCTTTCCCAACTTCAAACTGTACTACAAAGCAGTAGTAATTAAAACACCGTGGTATTGGAATACAAAAAGATCTATGGACCTATAATATAGAGCTAAGTATCCTGACACCCATCCTCAAACACATGATCATTTAATCTTTGATAAAGGTGCAAACAGTCTGGAATGGAGCAAGGATATCTCTTCAGCAAGTGGTACTGGGAAAACTGGGCAGCTACATGTAAAAACTTGTCTAATATCATGCACAAAAATCAGATCAAAATGGATTAAAAATCTCATTATCAGACCTTAATCCATAAAAGTATGTCAAAGAAAATATAGGAAAACCCCTCCACAACATTGAAACTAAAGGCATCTTCAAAGGTGAACACCACAAATGAAGCAACTAGAAGCAAAGATAAACATATGTGACTATATGAAACTTAAAAGCTTCTGCACCTCAAAAGAAACAGTGACCAAGATTTAAAAACAGTTCACAGAATGGAAAAGAATATTCATGCAATAACTATCTGATAAGGGGTTAATATCCAGGATATATCAGGCACTGGTAGAACTTTAGAAGAAGAAAACAGCCAACCCCATCAAAAAAATGGGGAGAAGAAATGAGCAGAAACTTCAACAAGAAAGAAATTTGAATGGCCAAAAGGCATATGAAAAAATATTCATCATCACTTGTTGGAGGACATGTTTAGCTAATCTGGGAGTTTTGTTGTTTTGCTCACTCCCAGCTTAATCTTATTTAAGCCAATGTTCATTCCTAATGAGATCTCTCTTCTATGTAAACACTGCTAGAGGGTGTGGCACTTACAGAAGTCACCTTGATTGAATAACTTCTGACTTATACATCTACTAAGATTTCTATGTTTTCTAGATTGGGCACAGCTCCTCTTTATACCCACTGCACCCAACGTGGGACAGTTAGAATTTACCAGGAGACTACCACCCTGGCTACGCTGAGACTAAAGGTAGACTATAGGAAGGATCATACTAGTTTGCTCTAAGCAGGCGAGTATGACCCTTTCAGTACATGAGAACAAGATACTCAGAATTACCCTGGTGCAGATAATAATAAGGACCTTGTGGGTACCATCTAGATTACATGAAGCTCATGAAGTTAAGATGTATTACTTTATATCAGCCCCTCTCTCTCCAGTGTTTTACATAAGAGATAATCTCGGGATTAGTCCTTGGTGTAACCTTTGTTTATACCTACAATAGGGTGGTGTGGCACTACACTCTGTTTAGGGTTCTTTGTTGGCATGACAACCTCCCGATTGGATTACTTTGGTGTATATAAGGGGCTGACTTGAGGCCCCCTTCACCTTTTACCTTTTTGCCTTTTGGTTCCCTCAGCCTTCAGCTTTTGGCTCCCCTGCGGCTTTTGGCTTTTGGCTTTTCGCTTTGGCCTTTTGCTCTTTGGCCTTTTGCTCCTTCTGGGTAGGACTCAGCTCGGGTGAGATCCTCTCTCTTTGGTGGGAGACTTAGGCTCTTTTGTATGATCTAAGTTGGGACCAGAGCTAAAGTTTTTCATTATATTGGAGTGCTGTGGAAGAGCTTTTGTACTATTAAAAAGCCATTTTTTGGAACTGCACTGGACTCGTGAGTTTTCATCTTTCTCCCGGCATCCTCGGAGGTAGAAGACAACCTCTGTCCTGACACTGTCGGGGACCCCGGCGGCGCCCCCGACAATCACTAATCATCCAAGAGATGTAAATTAAAGCAACAATGAGGCATCATTTCAGACCACAGAGACTAGCACATATCTAAATTAGCAAGAACAACAACTGCTGGCGTGGATGCAGGGAGAAAGAGGACTCTCATCCATTGTTGGTGGGAATGTCAACTGATACAGACATTTTTGGAAAACAATATGGACATTCCTCCAAAGACTAGAAATTGAGCTCCCATTTGACCCAGCTATTCCATTCCTGGGGATATACCCTGAGAAGCCAAAAACACACAGTGGAAACATCATCTGCACTTTTGTTTTCATAGCAGCACTATTCCCCAGCCAGAATCTGGAAGCACCAAGTGTGCCCGAGAACTGATTACTGGATAAAGAAGCTTGGTACATCTACACAATGGAATACTATGCAGCTGTTAGGAAAAATGAAGTTATGAAATTTGCCTATAAATTGATGGACATGTAGAGGATCACATTAAGTGAAATTAGCCAGAAGGAGACAGATACAGAAGGACTGCATTTATTTGCATGACATAAATATATATATATACACACACACACGTATATGTTTATGTACATGTATATATACGTATATATTTATGTCATGCAAAGAAATGCAATAATTCAATATCTGTCTTTTTCCTTCTGGCATATATATCTATACATACACACATACATACATACATATTATGATGCCAATGTCTAAGATCAGCCAAAACATGAATAAGGAGGTCTTGTCAAAGGTGGAAATTAACACAAATGTATGGGAGTCATAGGTTATGTATAATAGAGAAAGGAACAGTGTGCTAATAAATGTCAAAATTGCTAATAGCAACCTAGAACTGAGCATTAAATACAGGCAGAAAGATACACATGATAAACTCTAAGTGTATGTATTACAATCCACAATATGTAGTCAAAGGGAAGAGAGAGAGAGAGCGAGAAAGAGAGAAAAGATATAAAGAACCTGCCATAGAGACAGGCTAGAGGAGGGGGATTGGGACTTTGGTGGTGGGAAATGGGCACTGGTGGAGGGATTGGTGCTGGAACACTGTATGACTGAAACCCAAGCATGAACATCTTTGTAATTGTATATCTCACAGTGGTACAATAAAATATTAATAAAAAGAAAAGAAACATAATCCAAGAAAAATAAACATACTGAATAACAGATTATTATATAAAATAAAAATTTAAAATAAATACTGCTAAAAATAGTAGCAGTAATGGATCTCATTCAATAATGGAGATGTTACTGGCACCCACATGAGGCGAATAGATGAACAACAGGAAGACAAGTGATACAAGTGGTGGCAAAGTCATAATTGAAACAGATTGCAGTACCTACCTTCATGAAGCTTCCATTAGAATGGAGATTATAAATAAAGTAAAAAAGAGAAACATAAACTGGGATGATATTGCTATGGAGCAAAATAATGCTAAAAAAGTGGTAAGGAATTCTGGGGGGGGGGAAGGTGAGTTTTTACATTGGATAATTTAGAGAAAGTTTTTCCTGAGAATGAGATTTCAGCAACAATTTCAGAATATGATGGATTAAGCAGCCTAAAAGAATGACTCAGGGTGAACAAAGAACAGTGTTAAGCTGTTTGAATAGACGAGGTAGTGAAAGAGTCTGAAGACCTGTTAAGAAGCTAATGCTAGAAAGATCAAGAGGGTGTGACAGTGGGTGACCCTTTAATTCCACCCCACAATAAAAGGCTACTCACTCTCTTTGTCCTTGCACTGTGCTCATCCCAGGGTTTCCATGACTGGAGTCACTTAAGACATGCATTATTGAGACTGTCTGGCAGTCCATATGATGACACCATATTAGCACTTCTAGATAAATTCTTACGATTCTGGAGGGTGAGTGTAGAGATTTACTGGTCTTTCACCTACCACTAACCCTAACCACTTTGTGTCTCCTTGACATTTATATATGGAAACCAGTTCTGAAATTTACCTGGTGAAATCTCAATCCTAGCCCTGCCCGCTCGCCCTCTGCCGAGCCCTTCCATGGAATTCCTCCATCCAAGGGCATGAGGCTCAAACCACTCCTTCCTTCATTCCATCCAGGAATGAAGCTTTCTTTCCTTTTTTAATCTTGGTGGTCGTGGCTAGGGTGCTGCCCGCCTGCCCGCCTTGCTCTTCCCTCATCGCCTTCCCGGCTGATCCCTTTCTGTCCTTCCGGAGAGCCTCCCCCTGTCCCTGACAACCCTCAGCTTTGCCCTGACCGCGAGGCGGAAGCCAAACTCCATCCCCCGCTCTGTCTGCAGTCTCTCCGGCACCCGGTGAGGTGCCAGCTCAGAGTGGGTCTGGGAAAGGGTTGAACATGACTTGCTTGTCTTTGGTTTGGGGGCCACAGCGCAGCTGTGCCCGAGGGATCACTCCCGGCTAATCTTGGGGACCATGTGGGATGAAACCCGGCTAGAGCCCTACCCGCTGTACCACCTCTTCAGCTCCAGGACTTGCTGTTCGTTACGTGCAGGTCTGGGTGCTGCCAGGCTGCAGGTGCCGGAGGGGAAAGGGGGCAGCCCCACAGTTTCCATCCCAGCCGTAGACACAGTCGCAGGGTGGCTCTGTGCAGGCCCGGCCCAGCTTTAGATCTGAGGTGAGCCCGAAGATGGGTTTTGTATAGTTATCGAGTTCTAATTTTATTTATTTTGTTTTTTTAATTTTATTTATTTATTTTGTTTTATGCTACCTGCAGGCAGAGCCTGGCAAGCTACCCGTGTTGTATTTGATATGCCAAATACCAGTAACAATTATAGACCTCATTCCAGAATGGATTGAGGCTTTTTATGTTCCTGGAGCAAGCAGATGCCTTGGGCTCTACTAGCATGAGACAGGAGATATGGAGATGTTACTGGGGCCCGCTCGAGCAAATTGATGATGAACGGGAAGACAGTGATACAGTGATTACTTAAATATTCCAGGTGATAAACAATAGTTACTTGGATCTAGATATTAAAACGAATATGAAAGGACAGAGGAGGGTCAGAATTCAGATGGATTTTCAAGACTAGCTACCAGGATTTGCTGCAGATTGGGTATGGGAAGTGGGAGAAACAGAGGAGTTAGGAATGAGGCTAACACATTGTGGCTTGCAATACATACACTTAGAGTATTATGGAATTTCATAGGTTTAACTTCATACTTTTTTTTTTGGTCACACCCAGCAATGCTCAGGGGTTTTCCTGGCTCTGCACTCAGGAATTACTCCTGGCAGTGCTCGGGGACCGTATGGGATGCCGGGGTTCGAACCCGTGCCAGCACGGGCTGGCCACGTGCAAGGCAAACACCCTACCCACTGGGCTATCGCTCCGCCCCCTTCATACTTTTATAAATGTGTAATTGTTGTTTCCACAACTAAAGTTCCAGTGCCCATTATCAAAATAATCCTGCTCTTTTCTCTTAGCTCTTTTTCCTCTAGTTATGTGTACCTAAGTCGAGTACTTAACATAATGAATGACCTAAAACCAGAGCTGTGCAGGAGGAAGAGAGCAGCATGGAATGCCTTCAAGAGCCTTGATAAAATAGCTAAGAGGACAAAGAACCTCCAACTCTGGGCACATCTCTTCGACTCCACCGTTCTCCCTGCATTAACAGAAGCCGCAGAGACCTGAACCCTACAAAAGCTGGATGAGAACACTATTCCAGGTCTCCCTAAGAGGAATCGAAAGAGCTGTGCTTGGAATATCATGCTTCACTCAAGTGAGAGAAGGAATCCAGAGTTCCAACCTCCATCAATGATCCAGAGTCAGGAATGCTGTCTCGTTTGCCAAGACATCAAAAATCAGATGGGCCGAACATGTATGGCAATTTGGAGGCGACCACTGGACTAGAGCCATTACTGACTGGATTCCATGGGAGATCAAAAGATCATGTGGCTGCCCACCTACAAGATAGTCAGACTTCTTCGTCAAGACCCTGAACGAACGGTTTGAGGCTCTTGGTATTCCTGGAGCAAGCAGATGACATTGGGCTACACTGGCACGTGATAGGGTCAAATGGAAATCTGCTCCTCGCTTGAGCAAATCGATGAATAACAGGATTTCAAGTGATTAAGTTTCAAGTGATCAAGTGAATCACATTATATTTACTTTGTTTTATTTTGCTGTTTCTTGCCAGTTGATTGCTTTAGTATCATACCTTATAATGAATAAAACCATTCAATAAAAGTTCTTCATATCTGGCCATATTCACAGTATCACTGTCTTCCTGTTAATCATCGATTTGCTCAAGTGGGTACCAGTAACATGTCCATATGTCCTGTCTCATGCTAGTAGAGCCCAAGGGCATCTGCTTGCTCCAGGAACATAAAGGGCCTCAAACCATTACATCAGGTCATGGGAATGAGGTCTATAATTGCTACTGGTATTTGACTTATCAAATATGACACGGGAGCCTTGCCAGGCTCTGCCGTGCTGGTGGCATTCTCTTGTAGTCACCTCTAAATCCAGCATTGCAGCCACGGAGCCGGGCTGTAATAGGCTCTTCTGATGGGTGGAGTTCTGATGAGAGAGGGAGTCCAGATGTAGAAAATGGCAGCCCTCATGGAGTTAGGGGTCGTCTGGTTTGTTGTGAGGCTCTGCTGGGGTGGTGGGCCAGGGCTAGAACCCGCCATCCCTCCCGGGTGTCTTGTGAGTGGCTGGGCACAGGGAGAGCCGGTAGCAGCTCTGCCCTTGTGTGTCTCTGGATTCAACATTCATAAGCATATTTAAAAAAACAAATATTTATATATTACATTTAACAAAATCACCCTAAAGTTGTATCCACTTTGTTCCCAAAGGCAACATTTTATTGTTTAAAATGAAAAGTAGTAGTATTACATTGTATGTTTATAAAAAAGCTTCTGGTCTTGTTATCTGTTTATGGACATTAGGTTGATTTTATCTTTTGGATACTGGAAGCAGTGCTGCTTTGTATATAGGTTTACACATAGACTTTCTGATGAGTTTTTAAAATTCTTTGAATGAATTTTATATCTTTTGATGATGGGTCATGTAGAACTTCTATTTTAATGGTTTTTAGGAAAATGCTATTGTTTTCTGTAACTGCAGTGCCAATTTACATTCCCTCAGCAGTGTACAAAGTTCCTTTACTTCCCTATACTCGTTTCAACATTTGTTTCCACTTTTTAAATATACAGCCAATATCATGGGTGTAAGGTAATATCTCATTCACTTGATCACTTGATGTAAGGTGATCTGTTATTCATCGATTTGCTCGAGTGGGCACCAGTAACATTTCAATTTGACCCTATTGCATGCCAGTGTAGCCCAATGGCATCTGCTTGCTTCAGGAATATGAAGAGCCTCTAACAGTTCATTCAGGGTCTTGACAAAGAAAGTTGACCATCTTGTAGGTGGGCGGCTACGTGATCTTTTGACGTCCCGTGGGATCCAGTCCGTAACAGCTCTACTCCAGTGGTCATCTCGAAATCGCATTACATGTCCAGCCCATCTGATTTTTGATGCCTTGGCAAACGAGACAGCGTCCCTGACTCTGGAAGGTCGATGGAGGTCAGAACTCAAAATTTCTTCTTTTACTTGAGCGAGGCCTGATATTCCAAGCATAGCTCTTTCAATTCCTCTTTGTGAGACCCGAATAGTGTTCTCATCCTGCTTTCATAGGGCGCAGGTCTCTGAGACATAGGTTAATGCAGGGAGAATGGTGGAGTGGAAGAGATGTGCCCAGAGCCGGAGGTTCTCTATTTTTTTTTTTTTGCTTTTTGGGTCACACCCGGCGATGCTCAGGGGTTACTCCTGGCTCTGCACTCAGGAATCACTCCTGGGGTGCTCAGGGGACCATATGGGATGCCGGGGGATCGAACCTGGGCCGGCACAGGCCGGCCACGTAAGCTAGGCAAACGCCCTACCTGCTGGGCTATGGCTCCGGTCCTATCTTTTTAGCTATTTCTCTGATGCACTTGAAAACCTTCCATGCTGCTCTCTTCCTCGTGCACAGCTCCAGGTTTTAGGGCGCTCATCATGTTGACTTCTCCACCGAGGTACACGTAACTGCTGCATTCAGAGATGTTTGTTCCATTGAGATTGACTGGGGCCTCTGGAACTAGTTCATTTTTCATGAACATAGTTGTGTTGAGATTCAGCTATAGACATGTCTTTCCATATTTTTTGTTGAAGTCAGCCAGCATTTGTGCTGCTTAGCTAATGTTTGGTGCTATTAGAATAATGTCATCAGAGAAGTGGAGGTGGTATAGTTGCCGACTGTCTATCTTCACTCCCATTACTTCCCATTCTAACTGTTGCATGATGTTCTCGAGGGTGGCAGAGAAGAGCTTTGATGAAATGTTATCACCCTGATGAACCCCTCTTTTGACATCAATGATCACTTGTAGAATGGTGAGATCCTGGTGGTGAATCTGTAATACAGCTCCACGAAGGATCTTGTTGTATTGGGTTTGATCGCCCTGTATGGCTAGAGCTTCGATAACTGCTTCAGTCTCCACAGAATCAAAGGCTTTCTTTATATCAATGAATGTGAGACAGAGTGGCATCTTGAACTCCCTACAATGAGCTGCGTTACTGTGTGGACATGGTCAATTGTGCTGAATCCTTTTTGGAAGCCAGCTTGCTCGCATGGTTGTCCTTCAGCTAATGTTCTGCCAATCCTGTTCAGGATGACGCTGAGTGAATAGCTTGTAGATGACAGACAACAGGGAGTTGGGGCAATAGTTGCCAATGTCATGGATGTCTCCCTTCTTGAACAGTAGAATGTCTTATTGGTTTTCTATTGGGAGGACACCTTGCATTCAGCCAGGTGGCATGTGGAGCCGAGCCAGTATATTGATGAATACTGACGACATTCTTCAGGTTATATCTCATTATGCTTCTGATTTGTGTTTCCTTAATACTCAATGATGTTGAGCATTTTCCATATGTTTGTGGTCCATCTGCAGTCTTTTATTGGTGAAGTGTCTACTTATATATTTTGCCCATTAAAACAATATGGTTTGCTTGTTTAAATTTGTTGTGGAATTATATGAACTCTCTCTATGTATTGTTTCTTAACCCTTTTCAGGTATATGATGAGCAGAGAAAATGAACTTTGGAAATTGATCAGTGAGTCATGCCAGTGCCCCCGGCGACAATGTTGTCCTCTTTTTTCGAAACTGCTTCAAAAGGTAGGTGTCATCTCCCATCCTTCGCGTCTTTTAAATGATTATGTTTGACTATTTTTATGGTTTGAATATGATAGGCCTTAGGTAAGTGTTTTTATTGTGAATTTTCATGAGTAAGTGGTTCATTTTCTGTTAAAAACTTTGGAAAATTTCAGCCAGCATATTTCTATTTCTCTCTCTACTCGCTCTCTCTTCTATGTTCTCACATCTTTTGTAATTATTATATGACTGTTGGCTATTCTACTATCTTTTCTGATCTTTTACTACATTTTCCACCTAGAAAGTTTCTATGGGCATATTAAAGATCATGCATTTCTTGGCTGTATCTCTCTACTTATGAGTCTGTAAAAACAGTTCTTTATTGCTGTTGTAGTGTTTTCCCCCTATATGTCCTTGGAACATTTTTCCTAGAATTCCCATATTATTGCTTATATTATCAATCTGGTCTTATGTGTTACCCCCGTATTAAAATTAGATTCTTAGACTATTACTCTTTTATGTTTCATTGCCATTCTGATTGGACTCATTTTATATTATGAGTTGATATCTTTACTTGGATGGTATCTTTAGAGTTTCTAAAAACTTTATTGGTGTGAGCCTTTTACTGTGCTTTGTGACCTGTTTGAAAACTGAGCATGATATTTTAGGTGAGAGAAATTGTGGTGAATAGTTTCTTAGTAAGAAGTGTTATATAGCTAGAAGTGAGACTGTGTGTTTAGTATTTGATATAGTTTCAGGTGTCAGATCCTAACATATTTCTAGCAGTCTTATTCTATACTCATTGCCTTTGACTTCCCTAGAGATTTTCCCCTTACATTGAGCCTTCTACTTCTTAACATTGTAGTTTCACTTTTGGGGCAGGTGTGTTGGGCTATAATCTGAAGTGCCCAGGGTTTACTCCTGGCTCTGTGCTCAAGGGTCACTTCTGGTGGGGATGGGGACCATGTGGGGGCTGGGAACCCAGGACTGCTGTGTGCACAGCAAATGCTCTACCTTGCTGTACTATCTCTTTGCCCCCTGTAAGTTTATGTATTTTATGCAGTATTCCTGATAATATGGTATTAAGGTGTAGATAAAGGAGAAAGTTTTTTTAATTTTTTTATGATCAGGTCTCAGTAATTTGTCGAGCCTGTGTTCCTATACTTAAGTTTTTACAAGTACTTCTCAGCTCCATCCACTTCATCTTTAGATGATGTAGTAAAGGTAGATGTAAGTGAAAATGTGTATTTCTTTCCCTCTTTGTTGGTTAGGTTTCATGAAAATATGATTGGTTAGGCTTTAGTAGAGTAATGGAAAACTCATTTTATAATGAGAACAGAAAATTCTAGGTGCATTTCAAAAACAATTAAATTACCCTTGCTCCATTTCCACGTGAGAATTTATTTGACACTCAACCTCATAAGATTTCTGGAGTTAAAACTAATGAAGGTATTCTCAGCCCATTCACTTCAAATAGTGGATTCCCCAGGTTCCATCTCTCAAACTTATCCACAAGGCCTCTAGGTCTCCAGAACATTCTCAGTCCTTTTAGCTGCAGCAGTGGTATGAGATTTATCCTGTTCTCAATTATCTGATATAGCTAAGAAGAGGTTTTTATTTTTCTCAGGTATTTCATTGTGTATACCCGTGTGTGTCTATGTATGTGTGTGTGAAAAGAGAGAGAGAGAATGAATATAGGAATATATTAAATTCTTTACATGTTGTATTAGAAACCAGAACCATTTTTTTCCCTTTTGGCTTATAGCAATACCTAGTAATACTCAGGGCTTACTCTGGCTTGATGTTCAGGGTTCACTCCTAGTAGTGCAAATGGAGTGCCACGGTCAAACCTGGGTAAGCCATGTGCAAGAGAAGTGCCTTAACACTTGTGCCGTCTTTTGCCTCTCCAAAGATTTTTTAAATGGAATAAGTCAGTCATAATTCCTTGTGAAAAAGGAAGATGGGCAGTGGATTAGTAAAGGGAAATTTGAAGAGGAATTATCAACTTGAGAAATTTGTTTGCAATTGTATTTTAGTACAAAGAAAACCCTCATCTTGGTCTTATTCCTCCAAGGACTTCTTTTACACGTGTCTTTTCCTTTTTTCTTTCCCTTATTCTTTGTCTTCCTCAGTCATCCATTCCCCTTTACCTTTTCTCCCTCTGCCTTATAAGAGATTTCTTGCATAATTGTGGGCTTATCATGCCTTAGAATTTCTTATAGAGTCTCAGGTAGTCCCTCCCCCTTTTAGTCTGAATTCTACGGACTTATCAGAAAGACACAATATCTTGGGATCACTATAATGCTCATCCTGGTACTTGTGTGGGTCTTTGACATTATGAATTTGGTAGACTCTCCCATGGTCTTGATGATGCCTTTAGCAGGACCTTTTAGGCTTCATGGATTGTCTTTAACTACCTGATTAAGGAAGTGAGCATGGTTTGTTCAGCAAGTGATGAAGACAGTTGCAATAGAAGGCTTATTGAAAGCTATCAAGTACCTTGTCTATCAGTGCTGATAGAATTCAGGGAGACATTTTCTGTTAGTTTTAATATGCTTATACCCTAGTGAATAAGTGTAGGTTTCGGGACAGAGTGATAGCCCAGCGGGTAGGGCGTTTGCCTTGCACGCAGCCAGCCTATGCCGGCCTGGGTTCGATCCCCAGCATCCCATGTGGTCCCCTGAGCACCGCCAGGAATAATTCCTGAGTGCAGAGCCAGGAGTAACCCCTGAGCATTGCTGGATGTGATCCAAAAAAGCAAAAAAAAGTGTAGGTTTATCATTTTTATAAGACATTTTCCATAGATTTAATGACAATGTAAACTCTTATTTTTGTCTTTATTAGAAGTTTTTCAGAATCAAGTACTGCAACCAAAAGAGCAGCTAGGACTTTGAAATGAAAACTTCAGGATCCATCCTCTATGGAAGTTAACAGAATGCTAGATTAAGAAAAAAGGTCATCAGTCTATATACTGGTCATGGATTAGATGGATGACGCCCTGTTTGAAGGTGTTTAAATGTCCTTAGAATTTCAGTTATTAGGGGGTAACTGACTTGGAGGGAGCTATAATGACAGGTAATTGTTACATAACTCTTGGCTTTCCAAGGATTCCAAGAACCTAGTTCCAAGGTTAGAAATAACTACAGGTTACATCAGTGCCAATTCAGTTATTTTTCTTAGCATTTCAAGAATTTTTTTTAAGTACAGTATAAAATATGCAAGAGCCTTTAGTAGTAAAGTTCTGAAAGAGTATTGAATTGACCTTAGATGGAAGAGAATGATGAATTAGTCTTCCAAAAGAGGATACAAAGAGACTTGTTTTTGCATTTGTGGTAAGAATATATAAAGGCAGGCAAAAATAGCTCTGTGAAGGACAATGAACCAATACCCAAAGCCATGAAAATTTGCATGTGAGTTGTGCTGAAGTCACCTTCCTGAGGAGATTGTCAGAAGAGAAAAAGAAGAGCTGTGTGAATAATCAGTCTTTGCTTCTTCCTTATCTCAGGTGTATGTAGCTTTTTTTTTTGATTTTAATAT
Source organism: Cryptotis parvus (assembly GCA_021461705.1). NCBI lineage: Eukaryota > Metazoa > Chordata > Mammalia > Eulipotyphla > Soricidae > Cryptotis > Cryptotis parvus. The sequence continues at coordinate 13,199 of JAJIBD010022074.1, forward strand.
TAGCTTTTTAGAACATGGAATTGTGAGCCAGACTACTGAGGATGAAAACCAGTTTTCTCACTATTTAACTATGGAAAATTGTTTGACCACTCCATTCTCTCTCATTTTTTAAAAATTGAATTACTATGAGATGCACAGTTACAAAGCTGTTCATGATTGGGCTTCGGTCATGCAATGTCCCAGCACCAATCCAGTGCACATTTCCCACTACCAATGTCTCCAGGGTCCTTTCTGTCAACCCTCACTCCCACCAGCCTGCCTCTACTATAGAAAAACAGACATTTCTCTCTCTTTCTTGCTCTTCCTTTCTCCTTCTCTCTCTTTATTTCTTTTTTGTGAATTATGGTTTGTAATACAGGTATTGAAATATTGTCATGTATATCCTTTACCTTCTTTCAGCACACAGCTCTTGTCCAGAGTGACCATTTCCAGCTATCATTGTCATAGAACCGCTCTATTCTTAAGGACATTATAAGAACTCAATGATTTAATAATTATAAAGTTTTAGAGTACTCCTTAACACTTTTCCATGTTATGACCCCCATTGGACATGGATTTTTAGATTATATAAGTGCAATTTTTTTCTTTGCCTGATAATGCTAAATATGGGATGCCCATTGCATGGGGTTTTTGTAGACTTTGCTTCTGTTACTGAAGAAATTTTCTTTCTTTCATTTTCTTTTTTTGGTTCACACCCGGCAATGCTCAGGGGTTACTCATGGCTCTATACTCAGGAATTACTCCCGGTGGTGCCAGGGGGACCATATGGGATGCTGGGGATCAAACCCACGTCGGCTACGTGCAAGACAAATGCCCTACCTGCTGGACTATTGTTCCGGCCCCCTGAAGGAAATTTTCAGAAGGGCAGTTTTGAAAGCCCAGAAACAGGTACTCTTATTTGGTTTAAATAAGATCTTCATTAAGGTCTGCTTTTACCGCAATGTTGAAAGATACCATTTAGTACCAGGATATAGGGCAATCATGTGGATATTGTATGTTATATGGTCTATATTGACTAACGTCAACTTGTACATCCTCTGACCACAGCTGTTCTCTAGCATATGTTCTTATGTGACTTTAGTGATGGTATAAATAGCAAATAGCATATTCCTTTGAGTTATGTATGGGGTTGTATTATTGTATACTTTACAAATAATATTCCTGTAATATATCTACTGAAGGATTCTGATCCCCAAAAGTATTGTTTGGCTCAAACATGTCTTTCTTGTCTTATTGATAACATCTTACATTCCTCTTTTATTGTTATCCCGTTTGCTTGAGTTTCCTTAAGCTTACTCTAGATTCCTTTCCTCCTGCAATTGCTTCTCATATATTTGGAGTATGCTTTACTTGGATGATAGGTCCTTCCCCTCTAGGGTACTTTGAAAGCCAGGAGGCTTTGATCAAAACCCAAGGAGCTGTTGGCAATTCTTGGAATAAAGGATAGAACCAGGGCTTTGTGGCAAATCCTGGCTTTCCCTCAGCCAGCGGGGTCTTACTCTGCATTCAGCAGAATCACATGTCTTGATTTCAACTATGAAAGATGCTGTTAACCTTACTAAGGAAAGTAATCTTGCCATGCAAGTGCAAACTCACTTCTCTTCTGTTTAGGTTATAGACACTACTCTTCTCTGCAGTCTCCAGTCTCAGCAGTGAGAAAGAGCCCCTGCTTTATTAAATAGATTGAACTAGGCAGTGAACAACTATAAAATTGCTGTATTCTCCCAACCTGACTTTAAATATGGAATGTCAACTTGCCCTTCCCAATTGTAGCAAATATAGAGGGAGGTACAGCAACTTATTAGATCCCTTTCTGAAATTAGAATTGTCCTCAGACATTAACAAGGTTAGACCAGTTTAAATAAAATTGCTCAAACCTGATTTTCTATTCATTGATTAGTATTGGGATGGGATACTGCTTATTCTTCTATTCTTTACTATCATTATTTAATTCCTTTCACCTAAAGCCCTCGGGGCCTTCTAGGAGTCCCATTATGAAGGTGATATTTATACCACCCACTAGTATTCATTGTATTCTAATCCCTGCCAGACTGAAGCTCTACATTCTGGGTGTAAATGAGGGAAGTTATGTCCTAGCCTTCATGGAATTTACATTGAGGTGGAAAAGATAAAGTAAGTTAATAAAAATATAACTGAAAAAAAAAAACCAAGGGCCACAGAGGATGAGTGATACAAAAAATTCCAGAGAATTCTGGAAATGGAACTGTAGTTTGCTGTTTAATATAGATGACTCACTACAGAACTTTCTGGTAAAGTGGCATTTCAGAAAAGATTAATGAGATGTAAGGAAGAGTGCATGAAGAAACTCTAAATTGAGATGGCCAGTGTGGTGTGGAATGAGCGATAGGGTGAGGGGTATACACGGGGCAGTGTGTTGGAAGGTGTGGCGGCCATGTGGGTCCTGTGAGTCATAGCAGGAATCTTAGTTCTCCCCTCTGCTCCTAACAACCATTAACCTACTTTCTTCCCTTTGGGTTTCAGAACATATCTATTCTGAAAATTTCAGTAAGACTTGCAACACGGTATATTGGTTTTTATTATGGCTTCTTTGATTTAGCAAAATGATTTTAAAATTTATCCTGCTACTTTATATTTGAATAATAAACCATTGTAAGAAGATCACTTGATCACTTGATCACTTGAATCCCATTATTCATCCATTTGCTCAAGCGAGTGCCAGTAACATTTCCATTGGACCCTATCACATGCAAATGTAGCCTAATGGCATCTGGTTGATTCAGGAATATGAAGAGCCTCAAACCATTACTTCAAGGTCTTGACAAGGAAGTCTGACCATCTTGTAGGTGGGAGGCCATGTGATCTTTTGACATCCCGTGGGATCCAATCCATAACGACTCTAGTCCAGCGGTCGCCTCCAAATCGCATTACATGAGCAGCCCATCTGATTTTCGATGCCTTGGCAAATGAGACAGCGTCTATGATTCTGGAATAGCGACAGAGGTCGGTGACCCAGATTCCTTCTCTCACTTGAGTGAGGTATGATATTCCAAGCATAGCTCTTTCAATTCCTCTCTGGGAGACCCGAATAGCATTCTTGTCCTGCTTTCCTAGGGCCCAGGTCTCTGAGGTATATGGTAATGCAGGGAGAATGGTGGAGTCAAAGAGATGTGCCAGGATCAGGAGGTTCTTTGTCCTTTTAGTTACTTCTTTGATGCCTTTGAAGGCACTATACTGCTCTCTTCCTCCTGCGCAGCTCATGTTTTAGGTCGTTCATCATATTGACTTCTCAACCTAGGTACACATAACTGCTGCATTCAGAGATGTCTGTTCCATTGAGAGTGATTGGGGCCTCTCGAACTAGTTCATTTTTCATAAACATAGTTTTCTTTAGATTCAGTTGTAGACCTATCTTTGCACATTCTCAGTCAAAGTCAGCCAGCATTTGTACCACTTGACTAATGTTGGTGTTATTAGAACGATGTCATCAGCGAAGTGGAGGTGTTGTAGTTGCCGACCATCTATCTTCACTCCCTTTTCTTCCCATTCTAATTGTTGCATGATGTTCTTGAGGGTGGCACTGAAGAGTTTTGGTGAAATGGTATCACCCTGTCGAACATCAATGATCACTTCCTTGTAGAATGGTGAGATCCTGGTGGTGAATCCGTAATACAGCTTATGAAGAATCTTGATGTATTGGGTTTGAACACCCTGTTTGGCTAGGGCTTTAATGACCCCTTCAGTCTCCACAGAATCAAAGGTTTTCTTTAAATCAATGAATGTGAGACAGAGTGATATCTAGAACTCCCTACAAACCTCACTGATCTTCGTTACCGTGTGGATATGGTCGATTGTGCTGAATCCTTTCCGGAAGAGAGCTTGCTGGCATGGTTGTCCTTCATCTAGTGTTCTGCCAATCCTGTTCAGGATGACTCGTGTAAACAGCTTGTAGATGACGGACAACAGGCAGATGGGGCAACAGGGAAAGCTCATATCTGCTCTGCCGGGTGTATATGTGTCTGTGGCTCAAGCATTCCTGGGCTTGAAATACTCTCCTCTGAAGGGCGGGTCTCTGCAGGGTGGGTCCTTGTAGGCTGGGTTTCTGACAAGCCTGGATGGATCTCTGCCAGCAAGGTGTGGGGTTTTTTATTTTATCCTTCTTAATTATAATCAGATTAACAATTTTTAGTAAAAGCACACTTACAGGAAAACGCCCATATTTTCATATGTTAAAGTTTTATTTCACTATTTTTGCTTATAAGGTGTTGAAGGTGAGACCTTGTTCTAAATCTTTTAGTGGTTGAATTACGTATATATTTATATATTAGGTATATATTGCTCTGGAGTGCCACTTGGGTTGAATTTATATGTATCACTTGTCTTCCAGTTCATTGATTTGCTCAAGCAGGCACCAGTAACATCTTCATATATCCTGTGACATGCTAGTGAGCCCAAGGCCATCTGCTCGCTTCAGGAACATGAAGAGCCTCGAACTTCAGGACCTGGGAATGAGGTCTATAATTATTACTGGTTTTTGGCATATCAAATATGACATGGGTAGCTTGCCAGGCTTGGCCATGTGGGTGGGATACTCTTGTAGTAGCCTCTCATCTTGTGCATGTATTGATGAAACTGGGAAAGATTATTCCCGAATATTAGATCCTGAAATGAGAAGACAACCATCTTCCCAGCATCCCATATGGTGCTCCGGGGCTAGCACCGCCAGGAGTAATTCCTAAGCGAAGAGCCAGGAGTAACCTCTGCGCGTCACCAGGTATGACTTCCCCCAAAAAAAAAAAGAAGAAGAAGAAGTATGTTGCATTACACTGTTGCCGAGAGCCTCTGCACCTTGCCTGGAGTTACCTCCTGCAGGCCACTTTGTAGATGGGGCCAGGAAAACAGTTTCAATCTGTGACTCTATATGGCAGAATATCTTACCATGTATTCTATGTTAGCTGGTATAAATATTTTCTCTCATGCTGCCACAATCATCATGGAATTAGCTAGACCTTACCAGTATATTTACTTGGCCACGTTGTATCTCTTAAATAATTAATTAGACCAGAAAGAAATGCTGTTTGTTTCTCTAATAAGTCTAAAGGCTAATATGCAAAACAGCTAAGAAGATGAGAATCTTGTGAAGGCTTGGAGAAATATATACCTGGCTGTAGAATATCCATTGGTACAGATGCATGCCTTTGTATTCTGAGACAGTTCATCTCAGATGCCCCTCCTCCATCTACCAGGGGCCCTGCAGCCTTGGCTGGGCAACATTAACATTTCAATGGAACTAGGTGAGGTTCTGAGAGAAGTTACCTGAGGGGAATTGACCCTTAACTGCATCCTGTTGGTTTGGGCGATCTGAATTGAAAAAGTTATAAAAGCTCTACCCTTCTTGCCGGTTTGCCCCCCATTTAGCCTCTTTGCCTCTTTTTCCCCTTCTCCCTCTACTCTCCATCTCTCCGTTCTCTTCCCTGTTGAGCCTTAGCACATGGTAGCAGCCATCTTGGCCTAGCATTATAAACCTACACATGGCTGGGTTCCTACTGCTGATTTGAATGCCAGAACAAACGTGAATAAAGCCTTTTGAAACTTTGCTGGATTCTCGTGTTTTTCTCCATCTGCTGGCTGTCGCTCCCCAGGGACAGAAGGGGATCCCCTGACGACACTCCTGGATTTACCCAGCATTCCCCACAAGTGGAGGTCCCACCAAGATTCTTACCCTGCTCCTGGATTTTGTCGGGGCACCCAGCATTCCCTGACAAAAGAAGAAAAGAAAAAGGTCAGGAACCAAAGCAATAGAACAGCAGGCAGTACACTTGTCTTGCAAGCAACTGTCCAGGGTTCAATCCCTGGCAACCCTAGTTTCTGACAGGATGATCTATGGTCCCAGAGCCAAGAGTAAGCCCTGAGCACTGCTGTTGTGTGGCCCAAAACCAAAAACAAACCCAGAGTAATGGGTCAGAGAAACAGTTCAACAGGTAATCACACGCTTCACATATGGAAGGTTCAAGTGCCAGCATCCCAAGATACCCCACTGAACCATCAGCAGCAATCCCTGAACACCAAGTCAGGAATATCACCCCCAAAGTCAGGTGTGATCCAAAACCAAAAAAATCGAGACACCTTAAATAACAATTGAGCAAGTGATGAAAATCATTTTTTTAAGTACGATGTAATAGAGGGCTGGAGTAATAGTACAGCAGGTAGGGCGTTTACCTTGAACACCACCATCTGGGTTCGATCCCAGAGCATCCCATACTGTCCCCTGAAAACCACCACAGTGCAAGAAATAACCCCTATGCATCGCCAGTTATAGCCAAAACTCCCCATCAACAAACACAAAAAACCTTTAAACAAGGAAACAAATACTGGTCTATTGAATTTATAGTTTGCCCAAATAAATTTACCAACAGATGTTGGTTTTGTTGTTGGAGGATCATCAGTCATACAGTGAAGCCAATGATGCCGTTCAGAAGATTGCTTTAATCCCATCGACAGACCAGAATGTTCTCACCATTCGTTTCAGTAGTTATATAACCCATCAGTGGTAACCAAAAGTGCTTCTCATCTTTGTAGTATTTGACGCCATATTTGTATGTTTTTTTCACTTCCTAATGGACTAACCTCACATTACTTGCCCTGAAGAACGTCGGTGAATACCTCTGAGGTGAAGTGGTTGCCTACTTGCTAAAGTCATTGCTTCAGAATTTATAGGAAGTTCATTCATCTAGCAGGTCCAACCTCTTAGGTATTTTGCAAAAAAAAAAAATGCACCAGACTTATTAGAAATTGACATATTAACAAATAATGCACCAGTCCTTATTTTATTAAAATTTACATGTTAATAACTGTAAATATTCTTTGGATATTAGACTTTTCTTCAAACTATAAAATTTTGGCATATTATATTTTCATTTTCATTCATCTCAAATTATTTAATAATTTTGATTTTGATTTCTCTTTGACTCATTGGCTTTTCAGGGGGTATTTTAAGAGATTTTCATGTATTTCTGAATTTCCAGATTTCAATCTGTGTTTATTTCCAGTTTCCTTCACTTGTTTCATTCACTATATTTAGTGAACATAGTTTGTATAATTTCAATTCTCTGGGATTTATTGAGAATTCTTTTTAAAGCCTGTTTTCCAAGTGTGCTCAGAAGGCCAGGTGCCAGCTTGGCATACGGAGGTCTGATGTTCAGGGTTTGGTGATGTGGTTGGTGTTTGAGTGCCACCAGGGCCACACCCAGTGATACTCAGGAGACTACAAAATCCTGGGGGTAAAATTCAAGACCATGCAGGACAAGTCTGCACTCTAGCCCTTTGAACTCTCTCCTTAGAACTCTAAAGACATGTTTTATCATTTAACAATAACCTTGAGATTATTACAATTTTGATTATTGATTGTATTTCACTACTACTGGGTTGATAAGACTGGGCCACCTGGGATGAACCTAGAGCCACGGCAGAGCCTGGCAAGCTACCAGTGGTGTATTTGATATGACAAAAACAGTAACAATAATGCAATAATGGACTTCATTCACAACAAATGGAGACATTACTGGCGCCTGCTTGAACAAATCAAAGAACAACGGGAAGACTGGTGATACAGGTCATACTGGGTGGAGGGTTTTATAGTCCAGGTCTAGGTATATTATTTTGTTCAATTTTTATATTTTTTAGTTGATTACCTAGTTTTTCTATCTCACGAATATGGAGCAGAGGTTGGGAAGTGGGCCATGGAGGACAGTGGGTGGCTGAGCTCTGAGCTTGACTGAGCTGACTTAAATTTCTGTGTTCAAATACAGAAATGATTAAATCTCTGTGTTTGCAGAGTTCAATTATAGGGCAGTTATAGTGTTAGAATTTATCTGATTATGGTCAAAGTACTCAGTGTAGCTGAGAGAACTTTAAAGTGAAAAACTGGGGAATTAATGGCTCTCTCTGTGTCAGCAATGAAGAGAGTTGGTGTCAAAGTGGACATCAGGACATCCAAGCCACAGTGAAAGTTCTTATTGTGAGAATACTCTAAGTGTGGCACAGTACTTTCTTTTGCCTTATTTCTGATTTCTTTCATCATGTTATTTTCTCGGACAATATTTTTTTAATATTTTATTATACCACCGTGAGATATACAATTACAGCCTTGTTCATGTTTGGAGATTTTGGTCACATAGTGTTCCAGCACCCGCCCTCCACCAGTGCCCATTTCCCACCACCAATGTCCCCAATTCCCTCCCCCTCCAATAGCCTGCCTCCATGGCAGGTTCTTTATCTCTTTTCTCTTTCCCTCTCTCTCTTCTTCTTCTCTTACATATTGTGGATTGCAATACATACACTTAGAGGCCATCATGTGCATTTTTTGACTGTATTTAATGCTCAGTTCTAGGTTGATATTAGCCCTTTCGACACTTATTCGCACATGTTTTCTTCTCTGTCTTACCTAACCTCTGACTCCCACACGTTTGTGGTAATTTCCACTTTTGGTAAGACCTCCTGGTCCATGTTTTGCCTGACATTGGATTTTGGTATCATAATATGTATATATATGTATATATATACATATATACATATATATATGTATTTATGTCATGCAAATAAATGTAGTCATTCTATATCTCTCTCTTTGCTTCTGACTAATTTCACTCAACATGATCCTTTCCATGTCCATCCATTTATAGGTAAATTTCATAACTTCATTTTCCCTAACAGCTGCATAGTATTCCATTGTGTAGAGGTACCAAAGTTTCTATATCTAGTATCAGTTCTCAGGCATACTGGTTGTTTCCAGGTTCTGGCTATTGTGAATAGTGCTGCTATGAAAATAAAAGTGTGGATGGTGTTTCCACTGTGTGTTTTTGGCTTCCCAGGGTATATTCCCAGGAGTGGTATGGCTGGGTCAAATGGGAGCTCAATTTCTAGTCTTTGGTGGAATGTCCATATTGTTTTCCAGAAAGGTTGTACAAGTTGACATTCCCACCAACAATGTAAGAGAGTCCCCTTTTCCCTGCATCCACGCCAGCACTTGTTGCTTTCACCCTTTTGGATATGGGCCAGTCTCTGTGGTATGAGGTGATATCTCATTGTTGTTTTGATTTGCATCTCTCTGATGATTAGTGATAATGAGCATTTTTTTTCATATGTCTTTTGGCCATTCGAATTTCTTCCTAGGACAATATTTTCAAATATTTAAAGAAGTCTAGGACTCGAATAATCAATGAAAAGAAAAATGTGCCTTCAGGAAAAGGTAACTCTGTTTTGACACATGTATTTCTAAGTTTCCTAAACTTTGTGAGTTTCCAAATTCAGGAACTTGGGAAATCTGAATCACAGGGACCATGGTACGCTAACTTCGGAGAAGTATGACAAGCCTATCACCCCATAAAGGAGGCTCAGTAGAGTTAGCTTCTTGTTTGTTCTTCCAGATTGTAGTATGTCTTATATGCTGAATTTTATTAAAAGTGATCAATTGAAGGATTTTGAAGGTATCCTTGATCATGATATAATAAAAAAATTTTGGAGGTATAAACTGATAACTCAAATCTAACCTAGATGATACCATACACACATATGTACACATAGTCATACGGAGATGTCGATCTGAGCAGATTTACAGCAACATGCAGGAGTGTATAGCTGATATAAGTTTTATGTTAAGTACATTTTTTCCCCAAGCACTATTTTGATGATTAAAAAATAGGAGTTTTTAACAGCATCTTGTTTTTTTATTCTTCTTTAGGCCTCCCTTGAGTACCTGCATGTGTGTGTGGGCGAGAGAGGAGAGGGAAAGAGAGTGGAGAGAGCAGGAGAGAAAAAGAGAGAGACAGAGACAGTGTTTCATTCAATTAGAAAAAGTAACTCAAACATATAGGCATTTGTTGCCCAGTGAAACATCCCAGCTTTAAGCAAGTCAATTGATGTCTTAACTATTTTCTTTCCCCCTGAAACTGACAATTTCCTTTAGTCAAACTGAAGTAGCAGAGGTTGGTTACTTGGTGGGAACGTAAATAAAGGAGTACTATTGCAGGGGAGGGTACTCCGAGGGTACTCTTTAGCATTTGAAAGGTTTTCCTGCTCCAAGTCACTTCTGGGCAGGGCCAAGTGAGGAGAGAGAGATTCTGGACAGCCCCCAGGCTGCATGTGAACACCTCAGCACTTTTCCTTCTTTTTGCCCTCTCCATGCCTCTTCATTTTCATAGAAACGGTGGTTTTGCTGCTGCACCTGGATTTTGTTACCGTGGTTACAGATGCAGTCCCTAGTGAAGAGGGAGGGAGTTGTGTTTTTATAATGGCAAATTGTACTGACATTTAAATTGGAGGCATCACGGTGCAGTACAGCTGCCAAGGCATGGGAGGGTATGCACCACCTCCTCCTCTCCACCCACTGAAACTGGGATATTTGGAAGACTCTCGTGTGTGTGTGTGTGTGTGTGTGTGTGTGTGTGTGTGTGTGTGTGTGTGGTGTAAGGCGGAGGATGGGGTGGAATCATTCTTTAGTCCATAATGGTTTGGGGACAGAGATTCTGGCTGGAAATAGAGAAGGGAGTCTTTTTCAGTGAGATTTTTTTTTTAGAGGTCCGGGTTGAATTAGGATGTATTTTTCAAGATATGCTACAAACAGCTGTGCAGAAAGACTTGAAGATGACCTGAGGTAGAGAATATAACTATTCTAGGATGAGACATATAGGAGCAAAACTGATCTTAGGTATGTTCTCATGTTTTCAGTCAGCTCCTGCAGGGTCCTTGAGAGTTGGTGGAATTTACTAGTTGGATCTAGCTCAAAGATGACCATGCCATCTGGAAAGCAAGAGAGCCAACTCGGCTGAGTTAGGCATTTTTACATCATTAAGGAAAATGTGTTTAAGGATAAATTAACTTAAAATGTTTTCTTCTGAGGAGGAAAGTATGAAGTATGTGCCCCCATCCTCCCCTTTATTACACAAATGAGTTCACTACAACTACTAATTTTTCTTGTGAGCTGTTCAGTTGGTTATTTAGACAGTCTAGACAGTCAACTGTGGTGTTCCACTCTGTGCCATAGATAAAGGTACCTAAAGGTTAAAACACTCCTTTATGTCAACTCTAGCTCCCTAGCTTAATTTATCATCTATACTGGCATGCTGAGAACACCTTTACTGAGGCCCAGAACTGGCTCTGGACAATAAAACATGAAAAATCCAGAGCCCTGAAAATGTTTCTGGGTGGCCATTCTTCTATCCTCCTCCTTCAGACAGATGTTCAAGAGCTATTGGAGATTGTGCAATAGTCAGCTCAGCTGACCGAGAGTCTAAGGCAGTGCAGATGGAGGACCTGCTCTGTCTATTTTCCCCTTGATTTTTCAGTTATTGGGTCCAGGAGTAGAACCCTTTAGTTACCTGATAGAATACTTCAATAGATGAACAGTTTGAACTTATCTCATTAGTAAGTTTAGAAGGAATTTGTACATCGACTAGTGTATATTCTGAGAGCTATACTGACTTTGATTTTGCCTCTGTGTAAATATATAGAATATATATATATATTAATATAATAATACACACACACATATATATATGTATGTATATATTTATTTATTTATTTATGGATATGGCCATGTGTGCAAATATGTGTATGCACATTTTGGGTAAACAATCATTTGGTATCACTGTATCACTGTATCACTGTCTTCCCATATATCATTCATTTGCTCGAGCGGGCACCAGTAACATCTCAGTAAGTCCTGTCACATGTGAGACAGCCCAAGGGCGCCATCCTGTTCCAGGAACATAAAGAGCCTCAAACCATTCCATCAGGTCATGGGAATGAGGTTCATAATTGTTACTGGTATTTGGCATGTCAAATATGACACACATAGCTTGCCAGGCTCTGATGTGAGGGTGGGGTAGCCACCTAAAACTCAAGCAATTATTTTACACCATGCAGCCGCTTTGCGGCCGTCCGAGCCAGGCCATGATCAGCTCTTCTGCTGGGTGGACCTCTGAGGAGAGGGGAGTCCGGTTGTGGAAAATGGCAGCCCTCATGGTGTGGGGGTTCCTCTGGCTTCTTGTGAGGCTCTGCTGGGGTGGCGGACTAGGGAAGAACCCGCCATCCCTTCCCAATGCCTCATGATCAGCTGGGCACAGGGAGAGCAAGTAGTAGCTCAGCCCCATGTGTGTGAGTCTCACAATCATTTGTTATAGGAACTTAAAATTCTGTGTTATGGTTGAATATTTTCTTATTAGCTCTGTGATTTTGAGTATAGAATGATCCTTGTATACCGATATTTCATCCATGGTTTTCTTATCAGCAAATGGAAATAATCTTGTTTTACAGTAATCTTTGTGAGGACTAGATGCAGTAATTAACATAAAGCAGCCAGCATATTATCTGCTTGGAAAAGGCAATTAACAAATATTTCAGCTCCTGTTACTTTACATATCTTTCCCTCTCTCTGCAATGAGAAGGCACACATCAAATTTTGTATCATTATTCTCATTTGAGGGAGGTGCAAACAATCCTCAAGAAAGCGCCTCATACCTTGACTGACAGGTAATTTGGATGATTTGTAAAGCATATTCACATAGTATTGTTCTTACAATGATCATTAGCTAAATTAGCCCAATTCGTCTCAGTTTGTAAGAACAAGAAAGTACAGAGAAGAGCAGTCTCTCAAACGAGAATAGGACTTCCCCATGTAATCCTACTCTCATGAAGAAAAGAGCAAGGGAAATAAGGAGAAAGTGATTTCTACACATCCCCATATTTTATTATTATTGGCTATTGGGAAGACAGTGATACAGTGATAGTGATTGGTCACAAGACTGGGAATGGCACTCAAGTTGGAATTAAGCACACTGACTTCCCTTAGTCTCCACACTGAATAACTTATATCCTGTTGTTTCATATCAGATATAGAAGGTGTACGTGTCCTTCAGAGTGCCATCCACTTTGGTTTAGAAGTGAGCTAAAGTCTCCTATTGACAGCCCTATGCAAGAAGTAATGGCTCAGATTGGCAGGACCCAACAGTTGATTCTCTCTGGGAGGGAGTTAATGTAGTTCTTGCAAGTTCTGAGGTACGTGTTTGGGACTTGCAGCCCAACTATGACAAGGTAACGTGTGTGTGTGTGTGTGTGTGTGTGTTACTAGTACCTGCAACACTAAGCAGGAGCCAGGGCCACACTGGAGGGTGTATCCATTCTGTTCTGATGCAAACAATTGAGGTGGTGGGGGGAGAAGATTGATTAGGAGGGGTGCTTTGGTCCCTGAGAGTGGGGTTTGGGGGTATGTACACTAGTGATGGGTGTGGTGTTGGAATTATGTGCATTATAAAGCATTATAAAACCATTATGAACAGTATGGTAAACCACAAAGCCTCCAACAATATAACTTTAAAAAATAGGGGTAAAATGAAATCTCAGACATGGGGCAGTGCTGCTACTTGCTCTCCCTGTGCCCAGCTGCTCCTGAGGCACCTGGGAGGCATGGCGGGTTCTTGCCCTGGCCTGCCACCCCAGGAAAGCCTCATAACGAGCCAGACCACCCTCCCCTACTCCATGGGGCGTGCCATTTTCCACATCCGGACTTCCCTCTCTTCACAACTCCACCCAGCAGACCAGACTATCACAGCCCGGCTCTCACGGCCGCTAGTGGCTGCACAGTTCATCAATAAATGCTTTATTTAGAGGTGACTACAACAGTATTCCACCCGCACGGCAAGCCTGGCAAGCTGCTCGTGTTGTATTTGATATGCCAAATACCAGTAACATTTATATTAGGTAATTCCCTTGACCTAATATAATTGTTTGAGGCTCTTTATGTTCCTGGAGCAAGCGGATGCCTTTGGGTTCTACTAGCATGAGACAGGACATATGGAGATATTACTGGTGCCCGCTCTAACAAATAGATGATTAACAGGAAGATAGTGATAGTGATAGTGATAGTGAAAATGAAATAGGTAGGTCGGAGCCTGAAAAATGGAGTGTTAGACGAATAATAAAATTTGCTCAAAATTAAAACCTTCCTAATGTTGTCTTTTTTCCTGGGAGTCAAATCAGAAATATAAACTAGGTCATTTGAGCCCAAAATTGAGGAGAGGAGAGGGAATCTGGGGACATTGGTGGTGGGAAAGGTTTACTGGTGGAGGGGTGGGCGCTGAAACACTGTATGACTGATACAACTTGGTAATTGTGTATCTCACAGCGGCGTAATAAAATTTAAATACTAATAATAAAAAAGTTTCTTTGGTAAAAAATAACTTAAAATTTACTTTGTTCATAGGAATTAAATGTATATAACCATAAGAAGAACAGTATATTTCTAAAATGCCAGATAAATTCATGGCTGTTAATCCAATAGGCATGAAGTGAGTATATTTGGATCATTTATAATACAGTCACCCCCTGATGTTTGAGAAGAGGCATTTTCCACCTGCCTTGGGCATTCTCTCTGGAGATGTTTGTCAGGTCTGGACTGAATTGAAGGATTTCCTTGGGCATTAGAAATGCACTCAGTTTGGGGACTGCAGTGTCTATACAGCAAGTAGGGTGTTTTCCTTATACATGGCAGACCTGGGTTCGATCCCTGGAGTCCCATAGAGACCCCAAGCACTGACATGAGTAATATCTGAGTGCAGAGCCAGGAGTAGTAACCCCTGAGCACTGTGGGGTATGACCCCAAAAGCCAAGAAGAAAAAATAAAGAAATCTACATACTTTTGGGAAATGCAGGGGAGGGATTCTTTTCTCTCCTTCTTTAGAGCTTCCTGTGTCCCTGTCTCCTGCTCCCAAGGAGGGTTGCTGGAGCAGCTGATGTGAAATCATTTCCTTGGCCTTGATGTTGAAACATCTTCTATAAATGCTGAAATGCCCATCAGGTATTATGTCTTCATATCTCAGCATCAGAATCTTGAAGGCTTTTCATTCTGCATCTAATTCCTAAGCCTTCTCTGCTTCTAAAAACTTATTGGTGGAGATTTCAATACAAATGAATAGAAGAACATTAGAATATTTGGAAAATATAGTAAATCAGAGAAGCAAAAGGAAGCACCAGCATGCCTCCCACCGAAAACAACTGCTGCTGATATTTTGGCATATTACTGTCCTGCATTTTAATTTTGAATAGCTTTTAAAATGTTTTGTTTGCTTTACATAGTAGTAATCATGCTGCATATACAATTTTTTGTCCCTAAGTAAAAAATTATAATGAGAACATAGCAGATGCTTTTCTCCCATTTTATTTTGAGTGGTTCATAAATATCAATTGTGTATACCACAGTTGATTTAATCATGTCCCTACTATTGGATCTTTTAGGCTGTTTGCAATTTTTGAATAATGCTATGATGAATATCTTTGTAAATAAAACATTTTCCAGTTTGGAGAAATTTTTCACTTTGTGCAGATTTTGTGGAAATGGGCTATTCTGACAATGTAGGTTCATGCTAGTAGCTGATAAGGTAACTGAGAATTATAAGTACCCTTTCCTCCACTCACCTGCCATCTTGGGAAAACCATCTCCGTAGTCAATTCCACAAGGCTGATAGTGCTCTGTGGGGGTTGTACAAAATTCATCTTGCACAGTCACAGGTGGTTGATCCGATGACAATATTTGTAATATTAAAAATTATTTTCTGAATTCTATACTGATTCATTCTCTTACTAGTCATGTAGGAGTGCATCATTTTCTTTACCATAGTTAACACGGAGAATTATTTTATTCTAATTTGATCAAGGGATGAAATGACACATTATACTTACTTAGATTGCCAGTGTGATTGTATCACTTTGATTTTCAGTTTACTTTAAAGGACAGAAATCTCTTTTGTTTCTAGAAATAGAACCTATTTTTTCCTTTATAACAAAGAAATGTGAAGAATTGGTAACAGTCCAGATCTGCTACTTCAGCTGGACAGAAGGTGTTTTATGGCACATGACCAAGGCACGTGTTTTCAGTCCCTTTGAGTGGGAAAACTTGTTACTGGCTCTTCGTCTGTCCTTTCCTTCAAGGTTTCCTTTTACTCTTATGCTCTTTCTGAGCTTTTCTAGTGAAGGATCTGGACTGAGAGCATCTCATCACTGACAGTAGATGAAAGCTTCCCTGATCAGCTGCTTACCAAAGGTATTGAAAGATTGTGAGATATTCTGCAGTGGAGTCTGTGCTAAACCCCCTAAGAGTTATACCACCCAATGAGACCTCCTGTCTAGGTGTATGCATTAGTGAAGGGTCTCCAGAGAAACAGAAAATATACCATATTATTTGTGTGTTTAATATCACTTGTCTTCCCGTTGTTCATTGATTTGCTTGAGCGGGCACCAGTAACATCTCCATATGTCCTGTCACATGATAAAATAGCCCAAGGGCATCTGCTCTCTCCAGGAACATAAAGAGCCTCAAACCATTCCTTCAGGTCATGTAATTTGAAGAGCCTCAAACCATTCCTTCAGATGTGTAATATACATATATATATATGTACATATGTGTGTATATGTGTATATATAAAATATTATGCATATGCGATTATATGTTCTATCTGCAAAAGTTAGGGTGATGTTCTTCATATCGGTCACATTAAATATATGACTAAATGAAAGTTCACGGGGCACTGAATTCTTTCCACTTGCATCCTGGTCTGTCACCTAAATTTAAATTCAATTTATTTATTAATAAAAATACCACACTGAGATGATGGTCTTGATCGGTGTATTAATTCAAATACTGATCTCCTATAGCAAGATTATAGACACACTCAGAAACCTCATGCTACCATCAAGTTGACTTGACATGTAAAATGACTCATCACAGATCGACATCAGTGCTTGACACCCTGACTTTATTGACACCCTGTCCCACAAAGGAGCAGAAAAGAGTCAGTGCTGCCCTCTCCAGACCCGAGATCATTTAAGTCAAAGTACTCATCCAATGGGTGCTTAGGAGTTTTTCTTATATTGCAGGAAATTATCTGGGTACTACATATAGTGTTTGACAAGAACAGAGAAATTCCCTTTGCTTTACAGAGCTTATAGGAGCTGCAAGGCAGACAGTGAATAAGTAATCAGATAGGTTTATCAGCAATTTAAATAAAATCCAAAAGGTTATGGGCTTCTGAGGGCCTGAGGGTGGGGTGAGTAATTAGGGAGGGTAGTGTATGTGTGTGTATATGTGTGTGTGTGTGTGTGTGTAATATTTCACTTGAACTGAGACCTGGATGGTATTTTTTCAACAATTTTAAGATAAATTAATGTGTTCAGTAGGGTATTTTTTGAGATATAATTTTAATTCACCTTATGAGATATAAGGAGGCACCTGACCTGCATGGAATTGAAGTATTTGCACAATGTCTTGAGGTCTTTGGGGGCTAAAATTTCCTCGGGGGCCCTGTGATGCATGTGCTATAGTTGGCCCTTTTCACAAAACCAAATTACAAATGAAAGGGAGTTTATAGAGACAGACCTGTAAAACTACTCTCTGATATTTGGGAACCTGGAGAGAGAAAGAATATAAAACTATGGAAAAATTATCCTCTCACCTTTTCTTTTCTGAAGTTGCCTATGAAAACAAGGAAGGAGCCTTGATGAGCAAGAACCTGGATATAAAAACGCCTTTAATTAGTTCATAAAAAGCTCACATGTGACTCCTGCAGGGCCAGTGGGTTTCTCCTGAAGTCTGTTCAGCAGTGTTGAGATTCTGGGAGCTTTTGTGACTGTAGATTGATTCTGGAGTTCTGGTTAGAGGCATATTGTTCTTGAAGGGTGAGGCTAAAATAACAATGTTAGAGATGGGACTATTAGTGAAATTCTCTTTGCTAAGTGCACTCGGTTCTTAGTAATGTTTACTAGACAAATGTTGGATGGGAGGAAGCTGAATGCTTTTGAGTGCACAGATTATATGGCCAATATGGATAGAGCATCCCAGAAATTTACAGTGCCAGGCACAGCAGGGTCCAGTGGAAACTTTGACAGCTTAATTGTGTTCTCCCTCAGTCACCCATAAGTAATACATCTTGCTGGCAAAGCAGGTGTCTTCCATAAGGAGACCAACAGGGCAGATTGCTATCACAGGAGCCTGCCAAAGTCTGCTCTGAATTGTCCCTGAACCAGTGATAATAAACCAAATTGCTACAAATAGACAATTTGTAGAAATGTGAGCTGTCCAAGGAATGCATTTAACTTGGGAAGTAGAGGCAAATGTGTGATAAATATTGGATTTTCTGGAACTTGAATCTGTGGGACAACAGTAGAGTTGATTCAGAGGATATTGATATTTTCATTCTTTGAATTGTTCAAATATTACCTTAAATCCTCCCTCCTCCTCCCCTCCCTCTCCTCCCCTCCTCTCCTCTCTCTCTTCTTTTCTTCTCCTTCTCCTCTTCCTCCTCCTCTTTCTCCTCCTCCTCCTCCTCCACCTCATTCTCCTCCACCTCCTACTTCTCCTCTGCTTCTGCTTCTCCTGCTGTTTCTGCTGCTTCTGCTGCTTCTGATGCTTCTGCTTCTGCTTCTTCTACTTCTTCTTGTTCCTCTTCCTCCTCTTCCTCCTACTCTTCTTCATCCTCTTCTTTCTTCTCTTCTTCCTCTTCCTCTTCCTTTATTCTTTCTTTTTTCTACTTCTTAGTTCTCCTTTTTCTCTTCTTTTTTCTCTTCTCTTTCCATTCTCCTTTTCCTTCTCCTCCTCTTTCTCTTCCTATTTTTGTTCCCCCTCCTCCTTCCCCCCTTTCATTTATCTCCTTATTCTTCTCTTCTTCCTCTCCTTCTCCCTCCCCCTCCACCTCCTCTTCCTTCCACCTGGAAGTGGTGCTTGAACTTCTTCCTTGCTCTACACTTAGGTAGTATTACTCCTGGCAGTAGGGCTTGGGTGGGACCTTATGGGTGACAGGGAAGAAAAATTGGTTGACTGTGTGCAAGTACTCTACTAGCTCTGCTATTGCTCCAGCCCCTGGTGTTGGAATCTTTAAGGAAATGGGAAGAAAGATGTGAAAAATCCGTGCTTTTTTTTTTTTTTTTAGTTCCTGAACTTTAACTTGTCACTTGTCATCCTGTTGTTCATCAATCTGCTCGAGCGGGCACCAGTAACATTTCCATTCCTTGGGAATGAGGTTCATTATTGTTACTGTTTTGGCATATCGAATACACCATGGGTAGCTTGCCAGGCTCTGCTGTGGCTCTTATTTCTAAAAGTAAAAACTATTGTTCCATTAATAAATTACACTTTACAACATTATAAAATAGAACAAGAAATAAAAGAAAATTTTATTTGTGATCTTATTATCCAAAAAGTTAGCATTAACTGAGACTTAATCATGAACAGTTTTGTAAATGTCGATCTCATAGTGTTATAATAATAAAAAATAAAAGCAAAGAAACAAAAATGTTAGCATTAGTGACATTTGAACCAAATATCTGTTTCTCCACTCCACCTAGTTACTTATTCATAATATAGTCCTTCAGATGCCATTGGGCTACATTGGCACGTGATAGGGTCCAATGGAAATGTTACTGGCACCCGCTCGAGCAAATCTATGAATAACGGATTCAAGTGATCAAGTGAATACAGTCCTTTTGGGAACAGTGTTCCCAAGAAAGATTTAGAAACCTGAGGACCATCCCCATGAGACTCACCTGGAAATGCTAGTTGCTTGGTTTGGTGCTTGGACCCAGTGATATAGTGCTGCTGATGCCCAGTGGTGCTGGAGACCACAAGAGTCACACTTAGCAGTCCTCTGGTGGCCCAATGATGTTCAGGGATTAAATTCAGGGCCTCATGAACAAAAGACATGCACTCCAACCCTTTGATATATTTTCCTGGCTCCTATAATTCCAATTTTGTCTGTATTTTATTTCATGATATGTTCTATTACAAAATTTTTATAAATAACTTAATGGCTATATATTTTTCCAAAAGATGAAAATAATATAAATTATTTATCAATTCTTCTCCCATATAACACTTAGGTTTATAATGTTTATTTTATATATAAGATAAACTTATCTTCAAGAATACTCTTTTCTGTTCTTAAAACTATCTGAAGGATACAGAGCTTAGAATATAATTACTATGTCAAAATATCTAAATATATCTAATATTTTTGACATTAAAGGGTATGTGTGCATGTGTGTGTGCAAACTAACATTAAATCATATCCATCTGCAGAACCAAGCCCAATTTTCTAAATTTTGTAGATTATATTAGGGCACCCCCACCAGAAGCACCTCTGTGAGCTTTTCTAATTAAGAGAAATCTACTTTTTATGTTGGCAAATTAGTGAAATATTCTTCAAGTATATTTTAAGGTAAAGTTCAATTTGAGAGCCAGCTGTGCTTCTGAGTTCCTAGTTTTCAGAAACAGACTTGTGTGTCAAAGAAATTGCTTGTAAGGTAGAAATCCTACCAGAATTCTTAGGGACCATGATCCAGCCAAACAGAAGGGCAGAAAATTGTTGCCAGAAAAGGACATGGATTAGACATAAGCAGGAAGACATCATCTACATTAAGATCTGGTCTCAGAACTGTGCATACGTAAATAAGTTTAAAGAGCACAGGACATTCTAGTGCCATACTAGGAGATTATTACATGCATTTACACTTGCAAGTCAAATTAAAAGCTTTGAGAAACTTAGGTTCTGGAACCCTAAAGATATTCTTCCAAATATGAAAGTAATTACTAAATTCTATATATATTTTTCTAAATTAATAGCATCAATAGATCACTAGATTCCCGTTCATCATCTATTTGCTAGAGTGGGCACCAGTAATATCTCCATATGTCCTGTCTCATGCTAGTAGAACCCAAAGGCATCTGCTTTCTCCAGGAACATAAAGAGCCTCAAACCATTATATTAGGTCATGGGAATGACCAAGTATAAATGTTACTGGTATTTGGCATATCAATACGACACCGAACAGCTTGCCAGGCTTGCTGTGTGGGTAGCATACTCTTGTAGTCACCTCTAAATAAAGTATTTATTGATGAACCACGTGGCCGCTAGCGCCACGAGCAGGGCTGTGATAGTCTGGTCTTTTGGGTGGAGTTGTGAAGAGAGGGAAGTCGGATGTGGAAAATGGCGGCCCCCATGCAGTAGGAGTAGGGGAGTCGTCTGGCTTGTTGTGAGGTTCTGATGGGGTGCCAGGCCAGGGCTAGAACCTGCCATGCCTCCCGGGTGCCTCATGAGCAGCTGGGCACAGGGGAGAGCAAGTAGCCAGCTCTGCCCCATGTCTGAGAGTCTCTGGTTCAGCAAACCTGGGCCAGATTTGAAAAAAAAAAAACTGCTGCAGGGTGGGTGTTGATGATCCGGGCTGTGATAGTCTGGTCTGCTGGATTTTCCACATCCGACTTCCCTCTCGCCACAACTCCACCCAGCAGACCAGACTATCACAGCCTGGATCATCGACACCTACCATGCAGCAGTTTTTTTTTTTTTCAATCCTGCCCAGGTATGCTGAACCAGAGACTCTCAGACATGGGGCAGAGCTGCTACTTGCTCTCCCTGTGCCCAGCAGCTCATGAGGTGCCCGGGAGGCATGGCAGGTTCTCGCCCTGGCCTGGCACCCCAACAGAGCCTCACAACAAGCCAGACGACCCCCTACTCCATGGTGCCGCCATTTTCCATATCGGAGTTCCCTCTCATCACAACTCCATCCAGCAGACCAAATTAATAGCATATTAATAAGATTTGATTTTATTTATCTTGTATATGTTTTTCTAAATTAATAACATTAATAAATATTTGACTTATTATTTACATACAATACATGCATAAATATTATGGTATAATTGTATTTTTTAGTGAACAAGACAGTGGGAGCAAGAGCATTTTTTTCATTCCTCTAAGCACCTCACTACAGGCTTCCCATTTTTCTGTTAAATTGTGTTTGTTTATTTACACTGTTGCTAATTAGCAAAGTAATTATTATAATAAATTAATATATTATATATTGAATATTATATAATTAATATGGTAAAACAATTGTTAGCACTGTTGATAATAAGTAAACATAATTATCAAATATTCAGTAATTAAGAATATATTAGAGGATGCCTAATAACCTCATCCATGTTTTGCCATCATGAAAATTACAATAATACTGAAAAGATAATATTTATTGCTATTGCTTACTATATGTAACAGACTATAATTAGTATAAAATAGAAATTCTATATTCATCAAGTGATTCTGTGGAATATATGCCACAGCCACTTTATAGATGAGAAGACTGAGATTGACATAGTTTAATTGATATGCCAAGTTCATAGAGTTGGGAAAAAGGGTGAGGGATAGTCTACTTTTGTTATTTATTTCTAGGTCTTTTGCACTTTTGTTATTTATCTCTAGGTCTTTTGCTTTGGAATTGAAGTCGTCTTGTCAAGATGAGCTTTACCCTGTTCTGATTCCTGATTCCTGAGTGAGGCACTGGACTTTGTATTTGTATCTGATCTTTCACCTAATAAATTCAGTCAGTGAACACACACAGAACTGATATAGCCCACAGCTGAGACTTGGAGAAGGAAGTAACTTGCTTGAAGACTATACTGGCCCCCACCTAAGCAAATCAATAAACAACAGGAAGACAAGTGATACAAGTGACACAAAGAACTCCGAAATACAGTGTGATCATGGAAAGGATAGAGCAATAGAATATATGCTATTTTTTTTTCAAATGACAAAGGCAGTGAAACTGGAGAATTAGTCTATACAATTTAGCTTACCTGGGGGGTTAGAGGAGTGAGATGAAGGGATCTTGAGATATTGGTGGAAGGAAATGGGCACTCTGGTGTGGGTGTGGTGTCAGCGTAAAATGCGCTATTTTAAAAGTATTATAAATCACTGGGCTTCAGTAAAAACGTGGAAAATAGAAAGTAAAACATGCACCTAAAACATAAACTTGGGTTGGAGAGGTTGGACAGGGATTGTTGCAGGACACCTAAAAGCCTAGGCCTCTGCATCTGCCCTGCATTGCCTCCTGCAAGTCACTTCATAGATAGGGGGTAGTCTGAATGTGGCAGTCTTATCTGACCATGTATTCTGTACTGGCTGGTATAAATATTCTCTCATGCTACCACAATCATCGTGGGACTAGCTAGATCTTACCAGCATATTTGCCTGGCCACGCTGGATCTCTAAGTAATTAGACCAGAGAGAAATGCTGTTTGCCTCCAAGCAAGCAACCAGGGCTCCCTGATAACTCAAAGGTAACTAAAATACAAAACTACCGTGAAGTACATGAGACTCTTGTGAAGGCTTGGAGAAATATTTAACTGGCATTAGTATTAGTCGTTGGTACAGAGACATGCCATCTTAGAAACCCCCTTCTCTACCCTATAAAGGCAATTTCAGGCAGATCGTGGCTCAAGATATTAGGTGAGGTGCTGGGAGAAATTACCTGAGGGCATTTGATCCTTCCTGCCAGGGGAAGTTACATTTAGCTTATAGCTTCTCCCAGCTCTGCTAGGAGGCTTTTAATTAGCTCTGGGTCCTTGTAAACAACCAGATGGTTTCCTGAAGTTGCTACATTCCTATAGAGCTATTTTCCTGTTTTCATCTCTAGATAGTTCAGCCCAGAATGGGCTGGGCTGGGGAGTTTGGGCGGATTTCTAGCTATAAAATAAGATGCAAGAAAAAAGCAGCTCTCTCTCTTTTTTCCCCCTTTTGCCATTTCGGCTTCCCTTGGTGTTTTGCTTCTCTGTCCTCTCCATTCTCTGTTGGGCCTCAACACGTGGTGGCAGCCATCTTGGCCTACACCTGGCTGGGGCTTAGCTGGGAACCCAGAGTCCGGAGGTTTTCCCTGTTCTTGGATTGTATATTGGAACCTGTGATAGTAAAGCCCTTTTAAAACTGCATCGGATTCCTGAGTCTTCATCCATTCCCCACCGGCTTTGGAGGTAAAAGGGAACTTGCTTCCCGACACTGTCGGGACCCTGGTGGCGCTCCCCGACAAGGGATTAAGGCACTTGCTTTACACACTGCCAAATTTGGTTCAATCCTGTCACCACATAATGTCTCCCCACTCCCCACTCACATACACACAGTACTGCCAGGAATGACCCATGAGCACAGAGTAGGAGTGAGTCCTGGGTACAGATCCAGGAGTAAACTGTGAGCACTGCCAGTGTGCCCTACACGTAAAAAAAAAAAAAAAGTGAAATTATAGTTCTTAGGTAAATATAGTCTACCTGTGGTTTTCATTTATAGTTTACAGGTAAAAACCATAAAATGAATATTTGTTTTGGTTAACTGGCCACAGTCGTCTCTTCCAATTTCACAGCTAATGGCAAATTGTGTTTTTGTTGAATTTAGGAATGGATGAAGGGCAGAGTCCTGTGTGGCCTCTGTGCACTAGGCTGGGGTTCTCACTCAGTGTATGAAGAGGCTGGTGATGTTTCTATGCAAGAAAGAAGTTTTGAGGAGGAAACCACAGCAAGAACGTGCCAGTCTTGTTCCAGGGGGAATTTAGAATGCCAGTCCAGTAGCTGTGCTTCTGATTGCTGTACTTTTATTACTTACAACTTAATCTCAGGTCTTTAGATCTTATAAGACTTAAATTTCCTATGAAAAAAGCCTAGCTCAACTAATACTTTCAAATATGTCACCACTAAGGAATATGGAATTTTATTTGAAAAGTTAATTAACCATCAATTGCAGGATTATATGGGAGATAAACATGCAGTTACAAATGAACTAAAAAGCAGTGATAAGCATCTATCACCCCAAAACCTGTGGTAAAGTGTGAAGGCTGTGCTATTGAGGAAACTTTATAGCTTCAAATAATGTCAATTTGTAAAATGTAAAACTAATATAAGTTTATCATACATATTTATAATTCAAAGAACAACATAAAAGCAAACGTATAGATGAAAGCATTTCGACATTTAGGAAATAAATGGCATTAAAAATAAATGAGTTGTCTGAAACACAGTTTGTGAAAGATTAACAAAATCCGTTTTGTGATGGTGGGCTTTTGCCCTCTGATGTCTTGGAATATATTGGCTGGATCTGACCAAAACTTTCAGGTGCTGACTGTGAAAAGCTCAAAGAAGACTCACATTCATATGCGTATTTCATTCCTAAGCAGGGCTTCTTTTAGGATTCATTCAGCCTTGCTGATTTTGATGAGGATGGTGATAGAAAGTCATATTGTCTTTACTGAGCACTTAGGAATATTTTACATTATTTTGCTATTATTTGCAATATCTCTTTGGGGTAGAAATGTTCTATACTTTTAAAAAAATTTAGGGGTAGAGGCTTTATTTAGATAAATTTCATTTATTCAACTAAATAAATAAGATTTATTTATTTATTATTTCTTTTGTTTTGGGTAGTCCCAGTATTGAAGATACAGTAATGAGCAAAACAGATTAAACTCTTTCATGAATATTTATTCTAGTAGCAGATGCACAAATCATTATAAATTTGTGCACATAATAGAGATATGAAGCTGGTCTGTGCTTTTGTACAAGGAAACTTCAAATTTTCTTTTTAAAACTTGAGGCAGTAGAGGGTAGACCTAAGTATCCACAAAAATTGAGCATAGTCAAATGATCTCATGTCTCACTCAAGGGGAAAATACCAGCATCATTCCAACAGGGGATAAATACTCAGAAAATGTCTCACATGTGAAAAAAGTTAGGAGCTATTATTACTCCATGATTTTCTGATCTTTATCTTTTCAGTACTTCACATATTTTTCCCTAAGTTCAGAGTGCAATACCTGTATGTAGTAAAGAATTTAATCTTGTTCATTAATAGATCTGACCTTGTGTTCTTAGAATATCATACTTGCTAGATGTGCCATAATTCACTTAGGGCCTTGATCCATACCAAATAGCCTACTAATATGATTTAGGGCAGAAATTGACCACCATATGAGAAGGGCTTAGACTGAAAGAGTAAATGACCAGCAAGTAGTGTAACAGAGGGTGATTATTTGGAATTTGCAGTATTAGTTCACCTGCAAAGACACTAGACTGACTCCAGTTAGGTGGGAAGCCAACCAACTCTGCCTGATGGAGTCCCAATAAAAACTATGAAGAATGGAGCTTAAGTACATTTCCCCACTTGGCAATATTCTATAACTAGAGTTCTGCACATAATTTCCAAATGAGTAACATTTTCCCTCTGGGGAACCAGAAAAAAAGACAAAGTAAGTTTGGTTCTCCTATGTTTTTTTATTCATTAGCTCATACCTGTGGAAAGAACAGACATCAGAGCTTCTGGAAATAGCCTGTGCTGGTGGGGATATGGTGAGAAAGGAACCTTTATCCATGGTTGGTGGGAATGTTGTCTAGTTCAACATCTATGAAGAGGAACATGTAGATTTGTCCAAAAAAATAGAAATAGAACTCCCATATGATTCAGCAATACCACTTCATGGCACTGTGTCCAAAAACTCAAAACATGAATTTGAAAGGATATTTGCATAACTATGTTCATTGTTGCACTTAGAAAAATAGCTAAAGTTTGGAAACAGCCCAAATGGCCAACTACAGATGAGTAGATCAAGAAGTTGTGGTATAGGGGCTGGAGGATATCACAGTGGGTAGGGTTCGATCCCTGTCATCCCATATGGTCCCCCAAGCATCACCAGGAGTAATCCCTGAGCAAAAGGGCCAGGAGTGACCCTTGAGCATTACCAGGTGTGACCCAAGAAGAAAAAAAGGTTGTGGTTATATATATATTATATATATATATATATAATATATATTATGCATAATATATATTATATATAATGGAATACTTGTCTTCTGGTTGTTCATTGATTTGCTCAAACGAGCACCAGTAACATCTCCATATGTCCTGTTGTGTGCTAGTGTAGCCCAAGGGCATCTACTTGCTCCAGGAACACGAAGAGACTGAAACCATTCCTTCAGGTAATGGGAATGAGGCCTATAATTGTTACTGGTATTTGACATATCAAATACGACACCGAGTAGCTTTCCAGGTTCTGCTATGCGGGTGGTATACTCTCAGTAGTAGGCTCTGAGATTGTGCATTTACTGATGCGACAGGAGAGATTAGTGGAGCTATAATGAGCTGTGGAGTCCGAATTTTGAAAAATGACTGCCTTCGTGGTGTAGGGGTTTCTCTGGCTTCTTGCGAGGCTCTATTGTGATGGCAGGCCAGGGCTAGAACCCGCCTTCCCTCCCGGATGCCTCATGATTAGCTGAGCACAGGGAGAGCAAGTAGCAGCTCTGCCGCGTGTATCTGTGTAAGGGCAGTATATCACAGAATAAAACTGCTATATTATTACTAAATCTCTTAGATGTGTTATTAAATCTAAGAAAACCATGTTCTTATGTAGCTCTAATAAAGAACAAAAATCATGCAATTTGCAGTATTATTGATAGAAGTAGAGTATATGATGCTGCGTGAAGTCAGTTAGAATGAAAAGAATACATGCAGAATGATCTCTCTCATACTTAGGACTTAAATATACATCGAGGTAGCAACAAAGATCCAAAGTCAACATAATGAGAAAACTGACATACAACTGAGTTGGCGGGAGTGAGAAGAGGGGGTGCTCGGGGCAGGGAAACAGGTGAAGGGTCTGGTATTGCTATTATGCCCATGATAAACCATTACTATAATGTAAGCCAAAGAAACAACTAAAAACTTTGAATAAATAAACCTGCATCCTGTCTCTGTAACAAACTGTAGTTATGTCTATAACAACTGCTGGTGAGTTCTTAAGTCCTTCTAGCAATGATCAAACCCAAGGGTTGTTTTAGGAACCCTCTTCAAACTTGCAAGTGATCTTGGAAAATGTTCAGACTTTATAGTTCTTTATAAAATGCCAAAATTAAATTCCATTGTTTTATCTGGGAAGATGTGTGAGAGAAATTTCCAGAATTACTTTAAGATACACATAAAACTCAAAAAAAATAGGAGAAGCACACATAAATCAATTTAAAATAATAATAAAACTCACTTCTTTGTGCCGGAATGCTTTGATCCAGTCAAAGGTGGAAGAGCTGCAAAGCTCTAGTGGTGGCCAAGTAGACTGTGCTACTAGAATAGAAATAATGGGGTCACAGGAGCTTCAAAAACACCACCCGGAGGGCTCAGGGCTCTGCCTCTGGCAAAGACAAAAGGTGCCGCTTGGAGTCGCAACCAAAACAACTTCCACTGTAGATTCAAAGCACTTTTCCTTACTTATTTGATTACTTATTTACAGTATCCTCATTCTACAGAAATTTAAAGTAACTTGAATATATTTTTATTTGCCCCAGATTTCTTACTTTCTTAAAAAGTGAGGAAAGAAGGAAAGAGAGGAACTGGTTAAGATTTCTATTAAAATTGCATGCTATAGAAACACATATGACAATTTTGACATATTGTTTAGAACATCTCCATCCTTATGTTGTTTATTTTCTTTACTTCTTTTTGGCCATCTTAATGTGTTGTGACATTTGGTAGTGCTAAAAGCCTTCTACTATAATAGTTTCTGTCAGTTTTCCCTAGCATTCCCTAATGGTTTCTGGCCTACACTTTGATGCTATGTAATTCATTCATTTCCAAGGTTTATGATTATTAGGGTGTTCATTATAGGCTATACTTTCTGTGTAAATAACCTTTTCCTGTACTTAATGCATTTTTGCCCTGAATTCAGCTTCAGTTCTAAAATGACTGTTTCTAGGTTATTTTCATGTGTAAGCAGCCACTGCAACCTTGAGTAACTTTTTTTAATTTGAACTTTTAAGTTTCATTTGGTATTGGTAGTGCCTTATAAAAGCAGTATATATTTTATTTTTATATTTGACTCAATCTATATATATATATATACATATCTATACATAATATTTGAGGGTAGAGTTTGAAATAGTTGCTCAAGGAACTGGGAGATTGCACAGGGAGGCAGGAAAATGACTCTGGTTTGATCCCTGGCTGTTACCCTACTGTACCCCTACCTTAACATATGGTCTAGCTCTATAGGCTTCTAGTACTGTTGGGCATGGTTCTGGTGACCGCCAGCATCTCAGACCTTGGAAGCATCCATACTTGTGCCCCAGTATAGAACCAACTGGGGTGTTTGCCCTAGTACCATCAGAAGTTGCCCCTTCTGAGCACTGTTTAGGAACCTACCATACACCCACCATCACCCAGAAATAAACAGGTTCTCAACCCCAGCACTGCCTACCCAGGGTTGATTTTTTTTTTTTTTTTTGATACCCACATCAACATGACTGAAATGCAATTCCAAATGTTCTCAATCTGCTTCTTCATAATTCTCTCTGAATTCATGTTTACCTCATTTTTTCTGAGTAGCATGGTTGTGTTGCCACACTCTAGGTCATTTCAATTCTGTGAATAAAGTGAATCTGTTTCTCTAGCAGAAACCCTTTTCATGAAGGACCAAGTGAGACTCTAGAGAGTCACTACTGTATTGGTTGGAGAGAAGTAGAGCAAGTGGCAGACTCTGTGTGACTTTTGGACATCTGGAACAAGAGAGCCTTTGCTTGACAGGTGAATTTT
Organism: Cryptotis parvus; assembly: GCA_021461705.1. NCBI lineage: Eukaryota > Metazoa > Chordata > Mammalia > Eulipotyphla > Soricidae > Cryptotis > Cryptotis parvus. The sequence continues at coordinate 42,610 of JAJIBD010022074.1, forward strand.
CCTCAGAACAACTATTCGTTTATTTCTTTCATTGTCTCTGGCATTCTATAAAAAGCTTTGGAGATGGTTCCACTCTGTTCATTTTCTCTTTCATAACTCTTCATAGTACCAGGAGCTAACTCCTGGACTATAGAGTCCTTTCTTTGGATAGCACTTGATTTGGCCCAACGTCACTTGTATCACGTCTTCTCATTGTTCATTGAATTGCTCGAGTGGGCACCAGAAACATCTCCATATGTCCTGTCACAGCTAGTGTAGCCCAAGGGCATCTGCTAACTCCAGGAACACAAAGAGCCTCAAACCATTCCTTCAGGTGATGGGAATGAGGTCTATAATTGTTACTGATAGCTAGCACCGATAGCTTGCCAGGCTCTGCCATGCGGGTGGTATACTCTCAGTAGTAGGCTCTCATCTCAGGCATTTACTGATGAACTGCAATGGGGAGAGATCACCTTTCTCTTAGGTAAAGCTCTGATAAGCTGCGGAGTCCTGATGTTGAAAATGGCCCTCATGGTGTGGGGATTCCTCTGGCTTCTTGGGAAGAACCTGCTCCTAACTTCCATTATTGTCTATGACCATCGCACCACGGTGGAGCAGCCGTGCAGCAAGCACATCTGTGAGTCTGGAGTGTCTCTCCTCTTCCGGTTGTTGCTGGCTCTAATTGCTAGGAGCTCACAGTCACGTCGCTGAGGTGGAGGGAATGGGAGGAGGAGCCCAATCCCTCTCCATGTCCAACATTGTGGCCTCCCCACCCGACACATGTAGGTGAACCCTTGAAGCTATGTTTGACTCAGCAGGTGTTGGCTGAGCCATTTACCGCCCTCGGAAATCCATGGGCTGCTCGCATACGGCCAAGCAGTGCAGCTGTGGGTCTGGATTGTCTCTCTTCCAGGATTGCTGGTTCTGGTGGCTGGGAGCTCGCTGGCCACCCAACAACATGGAAGTAGAGAATGGTAATAACGTCAGTGGCCACTATTTCTAAAAACTTGTTTTTTATGGGTGGTGGAGGAGGATGGGAGAAAACTCTCTTTCTCCATCCAAGATGTGCAAAATTTTAATTTTTATGCTTTTCTTTTGGGGGGGGGAAATTCTTGGCTGTGCTCAGGGATTATTCCTGACTTTGTGCACGAGGGATAACTCCTGCTCTGGTTGCAAGGGAATCATAAAGGACACTGGAGATCAAGTCCAGGTCAACTATTTGCAAGTGGAGAACCTTCCACCCTCAGACCCCAAATTTGAAATTTTCAAATTAATTGATATTTACCATGCCAACCTACCAGGGTGGTGTTAGAAGAGCTCTTTGACCCATCTAGTGTGATGCCAATCATTTTCCGAAAGATATACAGAGGTGATTTCAGACAACACTGTATATTCTTACATTGATTACAATTTCTACACTTGGTTTTAGCCACCAGGCCAGGGAGTGATACAGATTGTAATTCCTAAGAATTTCTAATATTTGTCTAATCATAGCTCTAAGACAGTTTCTCGGTCTTTTGCTCTTCTAGACCTAGACAGTTTTGTAAAGTATTTCTCTGTATTCTCTGATATTCATCAATTTTGCTTTTTTGTATATGTTTTTTCAAGATTTATGTAGATTTGGAATATGATGTCTCTCTCTCCTTACATTGTATCATAAGATAACTCTTAACATCATGGTACTATTTTGGTAATAAAAACTTAGGTAAAGATAAAGACTTCAAGTTTCTGCGCTGTAAAGTTACTAATTTTCTCTTTCCTTACTTTCTTCTTAGAATTGCTTCAATTCTGTTTTACTGGCTTCATTAAGGAAAGTATGCTTAAGCAGTTTAAGAGTCAACAAGACTGATTTTGAATGCCAGACAGATAAGCCTCTTTATGGTTGTAAGGTGTTGAAAAGAATTTCATCAGTGTCTCTGACCCTCACCAATAAGAACAGGAGAATATATCTTATAACTGTCCTGAGTGTTAAATTGAAATTAGTACATCTGTTTATCAACCAAGTATTTCTTGAGCTTCCATAATTAGATATGAATTAAGCTAAGTGAAAAATGATGCCAGAGGTAATTATCAGATAAAGTTTATATCAGTATAAACACAAGATAAAGAGACTTTTACCCAAGGACAGTTTACTCTTAGATAATGAAGATGAATTACTGAACAAGAAGTCACAATAAGGCCTGGTGCTTGTTCCACTCGAGATAGATGCAAGGCACAGTAAGAATGTAGATCTTATCAGCTATTGGAGTCATGGGGGAGTCGCTCATCAGAATGTCGATATCCCCAAGGCCCTTTGGGGTTAGAGGATGTGTATTCTCTCCCTTCATCATGTCTGGATCTCTCCCTTCTCTCTTGGTCTTTCAAAGTACAAGGTTAGATGATTATATTATAACAATAGGATGTTTTCCCATTTTGACCTCCTAGGTTTGAGTAGAGCCTTTAAAGTGCTAAACTCTCTGGATTACCCTTCATCAACCCCCACCTATTACACCCTTCACAGCTATTTCCTAAGTGTACCTGGAGCAGTGAATACTTTTTGCTTGGAACTTATTGTAGGTTTGATATTGTGCAGAAGAACTTTAGGGGAAACGTCCCCTAAGTACATTGGTCTCTTCATCACACATGGCTCTCCTGAAATGAAATTCACTTCAAAACATCTAGAAATCATGTTCAGATTTTCATATGCATTTCACTGGGGTATTTTGGTCATGTTTATTCTGAATCACTGCATGTCTGAATGAGATATTAATCTCTCCAAGGTTGTTGAGATAAATATGTACATGCTGGAATTGAAGGAAGATGCTTAAATATATTTTAAAATGTAAACACATGAAAGCCACATTCACTCCCACTAAGATTCAATAATTATCAGACTTTGTGTTTGTGTCTGCTTATCTTTCACTCTGTCACTTAAACTAAATTTCAGTTATCGTAAATCTTCACCTCACTTCCATTTCCTTTCTATCCATCTCTGAACAAGCACAAATCTTTTTGGGGGCACCCATGATCGTGCATTAAGTGAGTAGGTCAAACCATTTACATCGCATGTTTTTTGACCTGTGTTTGATCCCCAACACTCATATAGTTCCAGTTATTTTAGGGGTGGTCCCGCAAAAACAGAGCCGCAGGAGGGGAAGCCCTGAGCAGCACTAGGTGTGGCCCCAACACAAGATCAAAAAAACCAAGAAAGCACAACCTTTTTTCTGCTTTGACAATCATTATTTCACCTAACAAAAATAACAATAGTTTGTTGATATTCACAATGAAATTAAACTTATGGCGTAATGTCCTGGTCTTTCACTTGTTTTAAGTAAAAATGGTTCTATTAGTGACTTAAAGAATATGGGGGTGAGAGAGAGCTTATATGCAAAAGGGTATCCCAAAAAGTAAAAAGAAGGGATTTTATATCTCAAGTAAAGGGTTTTGTGACCCCAGAATGGGATGCACCTTAAACCCTGTTTTAGAATCAGGTGTGGTATTGAACTCCATTAGGATATGATCAGTCTTTTCATCCATATTCTGCACATTTGGTAAATTATTTTAATTATGTATACATAATTAAAATATTTTAATATTTTTAATTTATTTATACACATTATACACATATAGAGTAGTTGCATTTTGGGTCACCCTGATGCTTAGGAAGGTTATCCCCTGCTCCATGTTCAGGAATTACTCCCTGGGTGGTACTTGAGGAACCTTGTGCGATGCCAGGGAATCGAACCTGGGTCAGCCAGGAAATCGCCTACCTACTGTACTATTGCTCTGACCCTGAAAATTACATTTTTAGCATGACACTTCACTAGTGTCCCCTTCCACCTGTAGTCTAGAATTATTTATCAATGTAGGCCCAACTAAAGTAGTATTGGAACTATTTCTCCATAATCCATGCATTCGTGGTGCATGAATGAGATATCATGCATTGGTAGGGTGCATGGAAGACAGACATTTCGGAAAGCAAGAAGAACATTTTATTTAATTTTATTTTTTTGCAAGAAACATTTTAATAAGCCTTATAGGTAGAAACTCAGGGAGAAATGGGGATTCTTCTTATTCATAACCACAAGATTCTCTAGTCCGATAATGGCAGACCCAAAATGGAATCAGGCTAAGCAGGCACTAAAAGATGAGTCTGATTATGCTGTGATTAAACATAAGCCATTTAATTATATCTCTTTCTATCTAAAATACTGTTTTTTTTGACAGAGATAATGAAATGGCTGTAACACATTATATGGTAGGCTGATGGTCTTACTGGTTTGTGACCTTTGTGTCAATTTTTTGGTAAGCTTGACATCTACAATTTTATTTCATGTAAACTCCTAGGACTCATGGAGTGCTTTTATTTTATTTTAAAATTTTTTTATTATACCACGTTGAAGCATACAGTTACAAAGGTGTTCATAATTGGTTGTGTAATTCAGTATACTAGCACCCATCCCCTTCACCCAGTGCCCCATCCCCACCACCAGTGTACCACACCTCCTCACTTCCACCCCAGGCTTCCTCTGTAGCAGGTATACCCTTTTCCTCTCTCTCTCTCTCTCTCTCTCTCTCTGTCTCTGCATCTCTCTCCCCTTTTTTATACATTGTGGCTAGCCTGCAGACATTTAGAGCTTTATCATAGGAAGTCTCTGTGTGTATATTCAATGGTGAGTTCTAGCTCTGACATTACCATTGCCCCACACTCAGTAAAACACTGGTATATATTTATATCCCCAGCTAATGAATGCAGTCATTCTATATCTGTCTTTTTCCTTCTGACTAATTTCACTGCAGCATGATAGTCTCCATGTCATCCATTTGTAGGTAAATTTCACAATTTCGTTTTTTTCTGACAAGCTGCATGAAGTATTCCATCAGTGTAGATGTACCACAGCCTCTTTAGCCAGTCCTCTCTGTCCCCCGGCAATTAGGCTGTTTCCAGATTCTAGCTATTGCGAATAGTGCAGTGATAAATGAAGTGTTTTTCGGTCTCTAGGGTATATTCCCAGGAGTTACTATTGCTGAGTCAAATGGGAGCTCAATATCTAATTTTTGGAGGGAATGCCCATATTGTTTTCCAAAAGGGCTGGACCAATCCAATGGCACTCCCACCAACATGGATAGAGAGTCCTCTCCCCTGCCCTGCATCCACACCATGGAGTGCTTTCATGAGAAGCCAACAAATAATTCTGTGTCAGTTGACAAAAGACATCTGCTCTAATTGTGGATATAAAACTAATATTGACTCTTTCTGAACATGTTATTCCCATCATAAATACATGGAATTTGAGAAAATGCTATTTTGTATTTCATCCTGGTGTAGGACAAAAACACTACTCCAGATACTTAGCAAAGAGAAGGACTATAAAGTCAAATTACCCAACCAATAATAGCTTTTAAACTATCCATGGATACAAAGTTATAAACAGTTACAAAGTGTAAAGAGAGCTTTATGTACTGATCAGACACCCCACATCTCAGTCTATGTAGTCTGAGTCTTCATTGTACGTTTCTGTTTATGATGTTGTATGATTAAGAATTTAAAAAATCTATTAAGTCATTGGTATGAAAGGTGATAGGTATACATCTCTGTGGAGAGAACTGGATCAGGTAGTTTTTTATAGCATCTTTTCACAGCCTAGCTTAAAGGGACTACAAGGCATATGTTCTTTTTTTCTCTTTATGGGTAGTGGCTATTCACTATGTGGCTGAGTTTGTAACAATAATACCCATCCCCACATCTTGGCTTCCTCCCGGGAGAGGATGTGGCTCGATTCCCAACTTAGAATTTTATGCTCTGGGAATCAGAAGCCCTTATCTTGTGGCAGGAGTGGAAAGAGTTTGATTTGAGTGTTGCCCAATTAGGCTACTGGATTTGGTACACAGCCCCATGATCAATCATCCACATTTATCTGATAGCTGAATAAGCCTGTGTCAAACAATGACCAAAAGTGCTTACTGTATGGGACAAACAGGAAAATTATGAAGCTTTATATGTACACACTGATAGTTTCTTGTTATTTACCTTAACAAAGCAACTCAACACAATTAGTGCAAACTACCAAAGGCTCCTGTTATATTTAGCTAATGATTCATTTAAGGAGCGAAGTAGCTAATGATCTGAAGCACAGACTGCTATCACAGCAGCTCTAATAACCTGGGAAACCGCTAGGAGAATAACTGAACACTTGCCTGGTGGGGGAGTGATTGAGCTTACACAGGGAAGGTATGACATCAAACACTGAATGTGAACTTGGCCCCTTTGTGATACAGGCCATCCATCATCTATTTTCAGCAACTTAGCTAGTTGTGGAATGTTTAGGGGTGAGACAAAAGGGGTCAACAGAACCAGACAGAACTCAAAAAAAGCATGATATAGATCAATGGTATGGGAGAGGGACTGATTAGTGGTACCAGGCTCAGAGACCAAGTTGAGGAAACATATTATTGCTCAGGAAAATCAGAGCCAGTAGGAGTATGAAGAAGTAGTTGCTGAGAAGTTTCTGCACATTTTATTTTCCTGTCACATAAGTCTAGTGAAGTCACCATAGGTGAAATATGTGTCCAGGAAATGTAGGTACAGCTAAGCCACTTGAAGCTTTGGAGATTGATATGGAGCCTTTAGATCCATAGATTTTTATATAGGAGAAAGAGTAAGAATGTTGAGGTCAGACCAATACAAGTTGATTCACACTTTAGCACCTGCTCATTTTGGGACAAACGTAATTTTTTGAATGTTTTCATACCCTATTTTTTTCCACTCTGTTAAATAAGGATCAATACTGTTTCTCCAAAAAATATTGATATACTATGGAATGTAGTAACATTAAAAATGGAACAAGTCAGAGCTTGGCACACTGATGTGCTCAGAGCCTAGTGATTGTTTTGGTCTTTGCCATCATTGTGTGGTACTTCTTGGATGGATTTTAAATTCACTAGAAACCAACACCTTTCTCAACATATTGTGCTCTTATTCATTAAAGGAAAGGCATGTAACATTTCACTTTATATTAGGTGTTACCTGAGTCATTGGTTGAATAATTTGACTTTTACAGTCCTCTCTCTGTAAGTATCTAGAGTAGTTTTTTTTTCCTACACCAGGATGAAATACAAAATAGCATTTCAAATTCCCCATGTATTTGTGATGGGAATATGTTCAGAAAAGAGTCAATAATAGTTTTACATATACAATTAGGGTCCAGAGACTCTCAGCCATGGGGGCAGAGCAGTTCCCTTGCTCTCCCTGTGCCCAGCCGTTCATGAGGGCAGTCCGGGAGGCATGGTGGGTTCCAGCCTTGGCCCCACCACCCCGGCAGAACCTCACAACAAGCCAGAGCGACCCCCCCACCCACTCCATGGGCGCCGCCATTTTCCACATTGGACTTCCCTCTCATCAGAACTCCACCCAGCCGACCAGCCCATCACAGCCCGGATCCATCGACACACCCACCCTGGAGCAGTTTCTTCCTCAATCCGGCCCAGGTATGCTGGTCCAGAAGACCTCTCAGACATGGGGCAGGCGGTTCCTTGCTCTCCCTGTGCCCAGCCGTTCATGAGGCAGTCGCGGGAGGCATGGTGGGTTCCAGCCTTGGCCCCACCACCCGGCAGAACCTCACAACAAGCCAGGCGGCCCCCACCCACTCCATGGGCGCCGCCATTTTCCACATTGGACTTCCCTCTCATCAGAACTCCACCCAGCCGACCAGCCCATCACAGCCCGGATCATCGACACCCCACCCTGGAGCAGTTTCTTCCTCAATCCGGCCCAGGTATGCTGGTCCAGGAGACCTCTCAGACATGGGGGCAGAGCGGTTCCTTGCTCTCTCCCTGTGCCCAGCCGTTCATGAGGCGGTCGGGAGGCATGGTGGGTTCCAGCCTTGGCCCACCACCCGGCAGAACCTCACAACAAGCCAGGCGACCCCCCACCCACTCCATGGGCGCCGCCATTTTCCACATTGGACTTCCCTCTCATCAGAACTCCACCCAGCCGACCAGCCCATCACAGCCGGATCATCGACACCCACCCTGGAGCAGTTTCTTCCTCAATCCGGCCCAGGTATGCTGGTCCAGAGACTCTCAGCCATGGGGCAGAAGCGGTTCCTTGCTCTCCCTGTGCCCAGCCGTTCATGAAGGCAGTCGGGAGGCATGGTGGGTTCCAGCCTTGGCCCACCACCCGGCAGAACCTCACAACAAGCCAGGCGACCCCCCCCACTCCATGGGCGCCGCCATTTTCCACATTGGACTTCCCTCTCATCAGAACTCCACCCAGCCGACCAGCCCATCACAGCCCGGATCATCGACACCCACCCTGGAGCAGTTTCTTCCTCAATCCGGCCCAGGTATGCTGGTCCAGAGACTCTCAGACATGGGGCAGAGCGGTTCCTTGCTTTCTCCCTGTGCCCAGCCCGTTCATGAGGCAGTCGGGAGGCATGGTGGGTTCCAGCCTTAGCCCACCACCCCGGCAGAACCTCACAACAAAGCCAGGCCGACCCCCACCCACTCCATGGGCGCCGCCATTTTCCACATTGGACTTCCCTCTCATCAGAACTCCACCCAGCCGACCAGCCCATCACAGCCCGGATCATCGACACCCACCCTGGAGCAGTTTCTTCCTCAATCCGGCCCAGGTATGCTGGTCCAGAGACTCTCAGCCATGGGGCAGAGCGGTTCCTTGCTCTCCCTGTGCCCAGCCGTTCATGAGGCGAGCCGGGAGGCATGGTGGGTTCCAGCCTTGGCCCACCACCCGGCAGAACCTCACAACAAGCCAGGCGGCCCCCCCCCACTCCATGGGCGCCGCCATTTTCCACATTGGACTTCCCTCTCATCAGGACTCCCCCCAGCCGACCAGCCCATCACAGCCCGGATCATCGAGCACCCACCCTGGAGCAGTTTCTTCCTCAATCCGGCCCAGGTATGCTGGTCAGAGACTCTCAGCCATGGGGCAGAGCGGTTCCTTGCTTTCTCCTGTGCCCAGCCCGTTCATGAGGCAGTCGGAGGCATGGTGGGTTTCAGCCTTAGCCCACCACCCGGCAGAACCCCACAACAAGCCAGGCCCCCCACCCACTCCATAGGCGC
>JAJIBD010022075.1:0-31963 GCA_021461705.1 Cryptotis parvus
ATTTTCCACATTGGACTTCCTCTCATCAGAACTCCACCCAGCCGACCAGCCCATCACAGCCCGGATCATCGACACCCACCCTGGAGCAGTTTCATCCTCAATCCGGCCCAGGTATGCTGGTCCAGAGACTCTCAGACATGGGGCAGAGCGGTTCCTTGCTCTCCCTGTGCCCAGCCGTTCATGAGGCAGTCGGGAGGCATGGTGGGTTCCAGCCCCTGGCCCACCACCCGGCAGAACTCACAAGCAAGCCAGACGACCCCCACCCACTCCATGGGCGCCGCCATTTTCCACATTGGACTTCCCTCTCATCAGAACTCCACCCAGCCGACCAGCCCATCACAGCCCGGATCATCGACACCCACCCTGGAGCAGTTTCTTCCCTCAATCCGGCCCAGGTATGCTGGTCCAGAGACTCTCAGACATGGGGGCAGAGCGGTTCCTTGCTCTCCCTGTGCCCAGCCGTTCATGAGGCAGTCGGGAGGCATGGTGGGTTCCAGCCTTGGCCCACCACCCCGGCAGAACCTCACAACAAGCCAGGCGGACACCCACCCACTCCATGGGCGCCGCCATTTTCCACATTGGACTTCCCTCTCATCAGAACTCCACCCAGCCGACCAGCCCATCAGAGCCCGGATCATCGACACCCACCCTGGAGCAGTTTCTTCCTCAATCCGGCCCAGGTATGCTGGTCCAGAGACTCTCAGACATGGGGCAGAGCGGTTCCTTGCTCTCCCTGTGCCCAGCCGTTCATGAGGCAGTCGGGAGGCATGGTGGGTTCCAGCCTTGGCCCACCACCCCGGGAGAACCTCACAACAAGCCAGGCGACACCCACCCCACTCCATGGGCGCCGCCATTTTCCACATTGGACTTCCCTCTCATCAGAACTCCACCCAGCCGACCAGCCCATCACAGCCCGGATCATCGACACCCACCCTGGAGCAGTTTCTTCCTCAATCCGGCCCAGGTATGCTGGTCCAGAGACTCTCAGACATGGGGCAGAGCGGTTCCTTGCTCTCCCTGTGCCCAGCCGTTCATGAGGCAGTCGGGAGGCATGGTGGGTTCCAGCCTTGGCCCACCACCCGGGAGAACCTCACAACAAGCCAGGCGACACCCACCCACTCCATGGGCGCCGCCATTTTCCACATTGGACTTCCCTCTCATCAGAACTCCACCCAGCCGACCAGCCCATCACAGCCCGGATCATCGACACCCACCCTGGAGCAGTTTCTTCCTCAATCCGGCCCAGGTATGCTGGTCCAGAGACTCTCAGACATGGGGCAGAGCGGTTCCTTGCTCTCCCTGTGCCCAGCCGTTCATGAGGCAGTCGGGAGGCATGGTGGGTTCCAGCCTTGGCCCACCACCCCCGGCAGAACCTCACAACAAGCCAGGCGACCCCCACCCACTCCATGGGCGCCGCCATTTTCCACATTGGACTTCCCTCTCATCAGAACTCCCACCCAGCCGACCAGCCCATCAGAGCCCGGATCATCGACACCCACCCTGGAGCAGTTTCTTCCTCAATCCGGCCCAGGTATGCTGGTCCAGAGACTCTCAGACATGGGACAGAGCGGTTCCTTGCTCTCCCTGTGCCCAGCCGTTCATGAGGCAGTCGGGAGGCATGGTGGGTTCCAGCCTTGGCCCACCACCCCGGCAGAACCTCACAACAAGCCAGACGACACCCACCCACTCCATGGGCGCCGCCATTTTCCACATTGGACTTCCCTCTCATCAGAACTCCACCCAGCCGACCAGCCCATCACAGCCCGGCTCCTTGCGCTTGCGTACACGCGGTTCATCAATACAGTCTTTATTTGGAGGTGTTTATAGAGTATGCCTCCCGCCACGGCAAGCCTAGCAAGCTGCTCGTGTTGTATTTGATATGCCAAATGCCAGTAACAATTATATTAGATCATTCTCATGACCTAATATAATGGTTTGAGCTCTTTATGTTCCTGTACCAAGCCGATGCCCTTGGCTCTACAGCATGTGACAGGACATATTGAGTTATTACTGGTGCCCGCTCTAGCAAATAGATGATTAACGGGAAGATCGTGATCGTGATTATACTACTATGAGATATACAATTACAACGATGTTCATGTTTAGAGGTTTCGGTCACATAGTGTTCCAGCACCCACCCTCCACCAGTGCCCATTTCCCAACACCAATGTCCCCAATTCCCTCCCCCATCCCATAGCCTGCCTAAATGGCAGGTCCTTTATCTCTTTTTTTCTCTCTCTCTCTTTCCCTTCTCTCGGGGTGTAAATATCTTCCCTTGTTTTATTATTTCTCAAAAAAAAATCAACAAAACCTTCCTGTTCTATCTACCCCCTAGATATTCCACTTCTGTTAATTTTTATTCCTTTTATTTTATTATTTTTTAATCAAAGGAACCATTACAAATCTATTCATGATTGGCATTCAATCATAAAATATTCCAACACCACTGGACATTTCCCTCTACTAATGTCCCAGTTTCCCTTGCACCCACCCCTCACTGCCCCTATCTTCTTCTATAGTAGGCTTCTTTCTTCTTCTTGCTGTTGTGCCTCTCTCTCTTTCTCTCTCTCTCTCTCTGTGCATTATGGTTTGTAATACATGAACAACAGGTAAGTATCGTGCTTGATCGGGGTATTGTTTTATAATCAGGAAGATACAGCTAAAGTATTTTTAACTAGGTGGCAGCTTTGGGGTGGACATAACTTCCAGGGCTTCTAGAAGTACAGGAAGGTGAGGGTAGGCAGCCCATCCCACTTGAGAAAGCCTGGAGATTTCAATCACAAAACCCTCACACCCCAATTTTCAGCAGGCTAATACCTTGGTGAGATCCATCTGGAGATGGTGAAGTGAAGCTGGAGAGAGGGTGGCAGTTTTGGAATATGGGAGCAAATAGCTGCTCCAAGATGGAGGGGGGGGGGGATCTTTTTTGTGTGGGAACTTGCAAATCCACACCTCTCCTATGTATCTTGTCTGTTCAGCCTTGCACAGGTCCAAAATTATCCATGTCTTTTGATCTCTTTTGAGATTTATTTATAGGTCTCTAAAGCAAGGTTGGTAATGAGCTTGAATAGCTGAAATGAAGGTGGTTTGTGGACATGGCTCCCACATACCTAACTTTTTGGTGATTTAGTTTCTTAGATCCTCAGTTGTTCGAGTCTGAACAGAAGCATAGCGGTGACTTGGGGGTATCAGGAAGCCTGAGACACATCAGGGTACTGATGTACTCACCCTGTGGGTTTAGGTTCCGGTGCTGCACCCTTCTTCAGTGTAGCGCCCTCTTCGCTCCAGTAGTAATGGTGGCAGTGGTCCCAGTAGGGAACAGGAACAAAGTGAGAGCTGCTATTGTTTGCAGTTTGGAGACTCTGGGAAGGCTGCAGTCACTAGTCAGCAGACGGCCCCAGTCTGGGTCTCCAAACAGTTAATGCTCACAAAGGTTTTGCTCCATAATATGCTGCGGCCAGCACAGGCTGGTCCTGGGAAGAAATAGTGGGGCAGCGGGAGTTGCCAAACTTGGAGCTAATTAAAATGGTCCTATGCTGAGAACCGTGTGCCACAGTGCTGAGTCAGACCCAAAGAACCTTATTCAGATACGTTGAAGCTCTGCTGCAGCCCATAGCACCAAGAGCTATGGGAACTCCTTCAACTGGCAGCTGTGCCACTGGCATTCTCATGAGTCTTAGTCGGAGTTGGCTCTCCCTGACTAGAACCCGGCCGATTTCATTTAATGGCACTCTCTGAGACAGAATGTCCAAGAAGCCCCCCACGTTCACTCATGCAGAAATTTTATGACCATGTAGGCTGGTAGTACCATCCCTCTGCCAGCTTCTCAAGCTTGCTCCTGTGCTGCTGCAATCTTGACCAAACCCGATTTCTCATAGACCTTTAAATAGCACATGCTTGAAGTTCCATTTTCTATACCTGCTTCCTGCTGGCACTGGATATAAAACTTGCTTATATAATGGAATAATATCTCATGCTCACTTAGTATTAATGGGGTCGGAGAACTGTTTTATTGTATTTCAGAGTTGTCTGTCAGAGTAAGGAATCAAATAGATTAGACAACAATTTAAAAAATATATTAGTCCCTGGAGGGAAAAAACTTTCTCTGGCCCCAAGGTGGGCAGAATGTTTAAGTTATGTCATACCTGTTTCCCATTGCTGTTCTTGCAATTTGTCTTACCTAGGACACCTTTCTTACACTATCATTAGACTTTTATATATAATATTAGCTTCCTAATACTAAAACCTATGTACACACATCAATTTGGCTTTCCTTGAATTTGGTATCAATCATTTAAAATCATAGCATGGCCATACTACTTTGTAATTTCCCAACTGTATAAATCTTTCAAACTTGTATTTCTCTCTGATCTGATCAGAGAATATATATTTATAACATAGGTTCAGTCAAAACTCTGCTACAGCTTTTAATCATTACGAAAGTTCCAATAATATAAATACAGATGTTTTTCTGACAGTATACAATACATGTTTTTAAAGAAAAGTGAAATCAACTAAGCAAATTCCAGAGTATGCTGTGAATTTTCGCTTGTTGCAATAAAACTCAGACCTTAAGACAAATTCCTATATTGAATAACACACACTCAGTTGTGCTTAAGAGTCCACAAAGCCCTTTAGTATTTTTGAAAATAGTCAACTTCACTATCACTATCTTCCCGTTCATCATCTATTTGCTGTAGCAGGCACCAGTAATATCTCCATATGTCCTGACTCATGCTAGAAGAGCCCAAGGGCATCTGCTTGCTCCAGGAACATAAAGAGCCTCAGACAATTATATTAGGTCTTGGGAAGGACCTAATATAATTGTTACTGATAGTTGGCTTATCAAATACGACACGGGCAGCGTGCCAAGCTTGCCTTGTAGGTGGCATGCTCTTGTAGTCACCTCTAAATACAGCATTTATTGATGAACTGCGTGGCCGCAGCGCCGTGTGAGCTGGGCTGTGATAGGCTCGTCTGCTGCTGGGTGGAATTCTGACGAGAGCGGAAGTCCGATGTGGAAGATCGTGGCCCTCATGGAGTGGGGGCGGTCATCTGGCTTGCTGTGAGGCCCTGCTGGGTTGGTGGGCCAGGGCTAGAACCAGCCATCCCACCCGGGCACCTTGTGAGCTGCTGGGCACAGGGGAGAGCAAGTAGCAGCTCTGCCCCATGTCTGTAAGTCTCTGGATCAGCATACCTGGGTCAGATTAAAAAAAAAATGCTCAGTGTGAGTGTTGATGATCCCGGGCTATGATAGGCTCGTCTGCTGCTGGGTGGAGTTCTGATGAGAGGGAAGTCCGATGTGGAAGATGGCGGCCCTTAAGGGATAAGGGGGATGGTTTGGCTTGTTGTGAGGCCCTGCTGGGCTGGTGAACATAGTCAACCTGAATTCATAAATTAAGATCTTCCTTAGCTCGTAACTCTAGAAACTCACTGCCTCAATGCACGTTCATTAATTTTTGTTACAAAAGAAGCTAAAGCAATTTACTAACAGTTGAAACATGCTACTATGCTTTTAAATTTCTTCAACTCCATGGGAAAAAATAATGAAGCCAAAGATAATTGCTATTTTGATTTCACAGCATAGCAGAGGAGACAGTGTTCTTTTGAAACTGAACAATGGTGTCAGAAGATTGCAACAAAAATCTATTACAATATCAGCAGGGTATAAACATAATATTTTATAGTTGTCATTTGAGCTGCCAACAAGGAGCTGCTAATAGTAATCTAATGTGTTTGGAATATTCTAAATTTGAGAAAATAACCAAAACATTAATTTTCACCAAAGCTATAATTTTTTTTCTAAATCAATACACATAGTTATATTTGTGGCTTAGAAAAAATGCAACATGGTGAAATCATTGTGATAGAATGGGGGGAAACATCAAAAGAATGAGGCTTTAGCCTAAAGTGTCTGGGGGAAGGTTTAGAAGGAATATGGGGGAACACACATGTGCTGTTCTCAGTTGCTCCCAGGGTTTGAACCAGAGTCAGCCGGAAAACATCAGGAACCATGGCGCTTTTGCTATCTATCCAGCCCTAAACTAGTTTTTAAAAAGGCTGTACAAGTCAGATAGTTATTTTTGTTAGCCTATCTTTTTATGATAATACAGCAGGAATTTTGGATAACATTATTTCACAATTCTTTTACGATTCATTATCACAATATTCACTATCACATCAGGAAGATTTAACATATTTATTTCCAGGTTATAGCATAAATATGTGAAATAAGTATTTTAAATGAAACTTTGCTCATTTAGTAAGGATTGTCTAACAAGAAGATGCTGATTTATTGGTCCTATACTAATGAAATTTTATACAAATCAATTTTCCGAAGGAATGATAAATAAATCTTTTCTGAGACTGGCTGGGGTAGAGCTTAATGTGGTGTGATTTGTGAATTGGATTTTGAAATGTTAACACCAATATTTAGAACATACTTGAAGAAATACAATTGCGATATCAAGTTTTGGGAGGAATGCCCATATTGTTTTTACAAAAGGGCTGAACCAGTCGGCACTCCCACCAACAGTGGGTGGGAGTCCCTTTTCCCCAATCCATGCCAGCACTGGTTGTTCTTGCTGTTTTGGATGTGTGCTAGTCTCTGTGGTGTGAGATGGTACCTAATAGTTGTTTTGATATGCATCTCTCTGATGATTAAAGATGAAGAGCACTTTTTCATATGCCTTTTGGCCATTCGAATTTCTTCTTTTTTGGAAGCTTCTGTTCATTTCTTCTCCCCATTTTTGATGGGGTTGGCTGTTTTTTCTTGTGAAGTGCTACCAGTGCCTGATATATACTGGATGTAAACCCCTTGTCAGATGGGTATTGGGTGAATATCCTTTCCCACTCTGTGGATTGTCTTTGTATCTTGATCACCGTTTCTTTTGAGGTGCAGAAGCTTTTCAATTTTATATAATCCCATTTGTTTATCTTTGCTTCCATTTGCTTAGTCAGTGGTGTGTCGTCTTTAAAGATACTTTAAGTTTCGATGTCGTAGAGAATTTCTCCTATGTTTTCTTCGATGTACCTTATAGATTCATGTCTGATGTTGAGATCTATAGTCCGGTTTGATCTGACTTTTGTGCATGGCGTTAGAAGGAGGTCTAAGTTCATGTTTTTACATGTAGCTGCCCAGTTTTCCCAGCACCATTTGATGAAGAGGCTTTCTTTTCTCCACTTAATATTTTTTGCTCCTTTATCGAAGATTAAGTGGTCGTATATTTGAGAGTTTGTTTCAGGATATTCAGTTCTATTCCATAGGTCTATGGGTCTGTCTCTATACCAATACCACACTCTCTTAATTACAACTGCTCTGTAGTAGAGCTTGAGGTTGGGAAAAGTGATACCTCCCATCTTCGTTTTCCCAAGGATTGCTTTAGCTCTTCGTGGGGGTTTATTATTCCATACAAATTTCGGTTGTCTTTGTTCATTTTCTTTGAAGAACATCATGCATATCTTTATAGGGACTGCATTGAATCTGTATAAAGCTCTCGGGAGTATTACCATTTTGATAATGTTAATCCTTCCAATCCATAAGCATGGACTAGATATTGAGCTCCCATTTGATCCGGCAATAGCACTCCTGGGAATATACCCGAGAGACCGAAAAACACATAGCAGAAACACTATCTGTACTTCTTTATTCATCTCTGCGCTATTCATTATAGCTAGAATCCGGAAACAACCTAAATGCCCTAGAACAGAGGACTAGCTAAAGAAACTGTGGTTCATCTACATTATGGAATACTATGCAGCTGTTAGAAAAGACAAAATTATGAAATTTATCTGCAAATGGATGGACATAGAAACTATCATGCTGAGTGAAATTAGTTAGAAGGAAAAGGACAGATATAGAATGACTGCATTCATTAATAGGATATAAATAGATACCAGTGTTTTACTAAATGTGGGAAATAGTAATGGCAGAATAAATCTCACTATTGAATATACACAAAGAGACTTAAGTGATAAACTCTAAATATCTGCAGGGCTAGCCACAATGTGTAAAATAAGAGGGAGAGAGATGCAGAGACAGAGAGAGAGACAGAGAGAGAAAGAGAGGAAGCGGGGGGACCTGCTATTGAGGCAGCCTGGGAGTGGGCGGGGGGGGTGGAGTACATTGGTGGTGGAAATGGGGCACTGGTGGAGGGATGAGTGCTGGAATTCTGTGTTACCAAGAACCAATTATGAACACCTTTGTAATTGTATGTCTCATGGTGGTATAATAAAAATTTTTAAAAAAGAAATACAATTGTGGTATGATTTGTTGGGGTAATTTCACATTGTAATAAACATATAATTCAATTTAGTGTCAGGATTTACAAACCAGTAAGACAAAATAATGGCATAATATTAGAGTTCAAGGTTCAACTTCTTTTGAGTACAGATTATGGTGGTTAATGGGCAGAAGGAAGTACTTTTATAAGCAGAATCTCTTGTATATAAGAGATATCATGTCTGCAGAAAGATGAGATCCTACAGCTTTGTGTATAAAGGACTCACAGTGGGCTAGCTCAGCTCTATGTTTATATTGTCGCACCTGTATGTTATCATAGCCCCTATTAGGTTGTTGAACTTGGTCTAGCAGAACTAAGGTCTTATCTCGCTTAAACTCATGTACTTATTTATCAGTGTTCTTGTAAACAGGTGGTTGGCTTATTTCTCAATGTTAGTATGTCACTGAATTTATATTGCACCCATTTCATAATAGTAAATATAAGTCAGGATCTTTGTCTTATATATAATACAATCGGATCAAACATTCTACTGCATCTCTATGTTCTATCCCTCCACCATATGGAGCACGAAACTGTGGAGTAATCTGGCAGTTTCTACCTAGCCTCCCCCATCAAAATGAGAAGGTCTGGAAAATAGTATAATATATGAAATATAGACATTTATAATCAATATGATAATTATTTATTCATGGTTCCGGCAAATGGTCATAATCTCTATTATATTATTCTCTTAGTAGCTTCAGATGTCTTATTTTATACCTAGCAATGTCTGCTGCCTCCACTCTATGACATCATGCTGTCACAATAAAATTTAATACTGACTGCTCAGACCATACATATTTGCACTCAATCTGCTCAGTGTTAATCATTCCTTACATTCTGATGGTGCAGTGTTCACTGCCAATTCTTTCCTTTCTACATACAGGAATCAATTTTTGGGGGGTGTCAACAAATGCTCACTTATCTCTCTGAAGAGTTAGTACAAAATCTTGAATGAGATTGTCATCAGTTTTATAATTAGCTGATTATGTTTTATAATTTCTTGGTTAAATCCATAAAGACTTTCATTGACTAATGTATCTAAATTACCTACAATTAGAGTATATAATCTGATTTGTGTGTTTTATACAATTCCTCTAATTTCTTAGTTAAATCCATTAAGATTTTCTACATTAGCCTATGAAAATATTAATGGGTTTAACCAAGAAATTAGAGGATTTGTGTAAAAAGCAAACACATCAGATTGTGTACTCTAATGGCACCTAGATTGTAAGTATAAAGAAGCTTTAAAAATAATATTAAATAAACAAGCTTCTTGAGAAAAATTACTTTAAATAAACAAAGTTAAATGTTTCTTGGGTTTATTTCCTTCAATTATTCATTCAAATCATAAATCAAAAATATTAATTATATTATATTATAGATTTATAATATAAATTTTCTCTTAGAGTAGTTCAATGTAAGACATAATATTTAAAAAAATGTTTCTCTGACTTTTTCAACTGTAACTTTTGCACATCTTTTGTTAGAAAGATTTAATTTCTGAACATAATTGTGGTGGAAACATACCTTTCCTAATCCTAATCTTTTATTCCAATGTCTATGAGCAAAATTCCACACAAAGTTTAGTAAATATTTAGAACTTATATTGGCCAATTACATTTAATGATTGAAAAGTTCTGCCGCCTTTTCTGAAGATATATTTTTAGATGGCTGGAAATTAGATGGGAAATGATGTATTTCTAGATAGAAGATCTTAAATTTGAAGCACATATCATTTTACGAATCACAAAACTGTCATATTTGATAAAATTTCTGTTGCCTGATGTTGTTGATTGTTGCAATATTTCATTGCTTCATTTTCAAATGGCAAAACAACAAAACCCGAAGAGACTTTTCTTTATTTTTACATTTGTTCATATTTGTGTTGAAAGTTTCTGTTTTTTCTTTTGTGTTTTTTTTTCTCCTTTTGTAGTAAAATATCAAGTTAAAACTGTTTTCTTTTTTTTTTTTAACTATTCGGTATCTGAAAAAAAAAACTATCTGCGATTTTCTTCACTCTCTTCTTCCATAGCATTTGGAAACTGTGTCACAAAGTAGATTTAATCAATGTCCATAGCAAAGATCCAGGGCATATTCCTTTCAATGTTGCCCAGGAACTTGTCACCAAAGAAACAAGGTACTAATTTCTAACACAATTGAAATTAGTTACTCAACATTCTGTACTAAAATTTATTAATTTTACAAATAATGGAAAAGTGATAAAAAACCCACTAAACTTGCTAATATTATCATAGAAATTGTATTTATAATTTTATTTGGAGCTGATACATAGTCAAACAAATTGATGATTCAAACTTAATAGTTCTAGATCCACTTGCTCTGGTAGATGTGAATGAATCCCCATGGTTTAGGTCCATGCTCATAGTGAAGAACTACCATCTTTTTTTGTTGCTCTTCTCTATTAAAAAAAAAAGCTTTATGTTCATAATAGTTATAAAAACAGGTAAGGGAAACAGTTCCACTATTGCAATGCAGTCATGAAGAATGCCTGAAAGTTCCAGTACTTAGACTTGTGGTTCTCAACTTTTTACACTGAGTGTAGCATTATTGTAATAATTTCTGAGTGTAATACAAGCACTGAAATAGATGATTAAATTTTATCCTAAGGAGGTAACTTTTACTAACTGGTTGTAGGTTTTCTCCAAATGCAAATTTTCTCCAAGTATATTTATCAGATTATAACAAATCATCTTAAAGTTAGATCTAGGACTGTTTTTTAGTGATGGAAAGCTGGGAGGAAACCTAGGAAACACATTTATGATCTAACTTGCGATCCCTACAATACTCTACAGACTCAAAGAGAACTTTCTTTACCCCTCTGGCTTCTTTTGAGGTTGAATTGATGAAGAAATCCACATCAGGTGGGCGGGGGGATATAAAATTTAATGACATGTATGGATAAGTTACACAGCAACAAATTTTAAACTTAAAAAAAGAACAAACTGGAGTAATATATCCCTTGTTAAACATCTGTGATACTGAGACAATTGTAGGTAATTCGCATCATGTATTTGGAAAAAAAATAGCATTACATTAATATATATGTATAAGATTTTTAACAGAGAAACTTATAAATCACTTTTCACACAATGGCATAAAATTACTTTAATTTGCATTTCTTTTGCTTTTAAAATGGCAATGTACTTTAGCAAAAAAAAAACATGAGGCATTATGTTTTGCCATTAAAAATTTGCTACTCATAAGACATACATACATATATACTGCTTTGTAAAATTCCAATGCCATACAATTAAAGCTAATTTAAAAAATTTAAAATCATCTCTGTATTTTGGCACACTGTACTTGACAATTTTTCTATTATTGCATATTTCACACTAGAGAATAATTTTGTAGTTACATTAAAGTGATGTTATTAACTGAATTGAAAACAAATATTTAACTATGTCTTTCCATTTTCTATTTGTTAATTACATATGCTACAGTTTACTACTTAAATATTCATAGGAGAATATTTGTGATTGTGCTTTTATTAAATGCCTTATTAGAATTAGTATTAAAGGATAACATAGCTTTATTATTTAAAAAATCCTGATCTATCTTTTATTTCGAAAATTATGAAGTGCACTTTAAATAAATATACCTAATGAAAACATGAATACTGGTTTATTAGTTTAAATCAGTGCAATTCAAAATAAATGTAAACATGATTAAAATGCAGTCAGTTTGCTTTCACATATGATTCATAGCTATTATTATAATAAAATTGATAGATTGGATAGCACAGAGATATGGCTTTGTCTTGTAAGTGGCTGGCCTGAGTTTGATCCTAGGCTCCACATATGGTTCTCTGAACTGCACAGGGAGTGATTCCTGAGAAAAGAGCCAGGTCTAAGTTGTAAGCACGGTCAGGAGTGGCCCCCAAACAAACAAACATAGAACTGAAATTCTTTTGCATTTATCACATTGAAAATCAAGAAAATAGTAATTAGAATGAATATAAATAAAAGGTAGAACAAAAAAAATCTAGTCTATGTCTCAATTTAAAGTTCTCTTTAATTCTTCAGAATGCTTTCTACAATTTTTTTTAAATCACAAATACTGAGAAAGAAAACACCATGTTTTCCTAAGCTAGTATTCCATATCAATATAATATGATCTCCATTATAATAACCTACTTTATGAAGATTAAATGCTTTTTGTAATTCAAACACGGTAAAATTGGCTTAAAGCAAAATCAAACACCAGTGTGCTGGTTCAGGATTTGAATAGTGGAATGAGAAATCTGTCTTATATTGCTATTGTGCACTGGTCAGCTAAGAAGTAATTGCTTTTTATAAGGCAAATTTGCTTTTACTTTTCTAAGGTAATGAAATGAACCTGAAACATTTCCTTTGAAATCAAAGTCACTATCCCTGAAATGTCACCAGACAAATTCCATCATATAGTTTCAGCAAACACATAATGAGAAAGTTGGGCCTGGATTTGATTGACAGAATTCTATTAGAAAACCTTCCCACACATTCATCTATAATTATCTGTGCTGTAAATCAATACTGATTTGATTTCTTCATATTTTTGTGTAGCTAAAATGGTGGGAAAATAAAACCTTATATATTTTTGAGAGAGAATAATTAATGCAAAAGTGTTTCTATGTGTTAAGATGCTAAGAACTAGATTATGTACCTATTTGTAAAATCAGACATTCAACTAGGAAATGATTTGAATGTTCCTATTCAAATAGGAAATGATTCAATGTGATAATTTGGAAAATTTAACATAAATATTCCTATAGTTATTTTATACATCAAAGATGTTTAATTCTTTAGCAACCCACAAAACCAAAAACTAAAGTTTCCTTCCATACAAAAACTGTCAGTTTACTTTGATTATATTCTTAGCTTGCTAAAAGTAAATCACAATAGACGATATATTCATTCAGAATTTCTGTATGTGCTTAAGGAAGTTGTGAAAATTAGTTACAAAGAGGTCGGTGGTAGAATAATATGCAATGTGGATTTGTGATAAAAGGGTTATGGGTTATAATGAAAACTTATTAATTGAATAAAATACAGATATATTAACTTAGAAAAATAAAAATTTTCATATAAATCATGTATTTGCATTTTGCTACAAAAAGAATAGCAAAATATATACTTCATTTCATCAAATGTATGTAAGAGTTATTAGAGCTATATGACACATTTTTTTCAAATGAAAAACCTAGAGGTGCTAGCTAAGTATTTCTTAAGCATGCAAATTGGCAAATAACTTCTTTTAAAGAGAGCAAGTACTAAATATTTTTATGGAAAAATAAGTCATTTCTCTTATATTTATAATGACTGGTTGATCATTAGGTATTTTATAAAAGCATAATATTAGTATCAAATAATTTTGAATAGATAAAACAGTACACTAAAAAAAATAATGGTAAAATCGGGGCCAGAGTGATAGCCCAGCGGGTAGGGTGTTTGCCCTCGCATGGGGTTGGCCCATGCAGCCCAGGTTCAATTCCCGGCATCTCATATGGACCCGAGCACCGCCAGGGAGTAATTCCTGAGTGCAGAGCCAGGAGAAACCCCTGAGCATCGCCGGGTGTTACCCAAAAAGCAAAGATAAATAAATAATTAAATGAATAAATAAATAGATAAATAAATAGATAGATAGATAGATAATAAATAAATAGATAAATAAATAAATAGATAGATAGATAGATAATAAATAAATAGATAAATAAATAAAATGAAATAAAATAAGATAAAATGAATAATAATGGTAAAAGAAGAAATCAAGGCAGACTTATCTATAACAAAAGTTGGGCATGACTCTAGTAAGTTTACATTCTTACTGAAATTTTCTATTATTTAATATAACATACAGCTAAAACCAGAAGGAAATCCAGATATCCCTGATATTGGTTTGGCTACTGAAATCTAACATCTATAGAATACTTAATTTGTTTCACACCAGCATCTTTTTCATATTTGAAAAGTTTAATTGCATTTTTATAGTTTTCCATTTGAGATATGAATTATCTTTGTTTGGAATTGAAACTGTTAAAGATATATACTACTTTTATGTTCATAGCAGCATTATTCACAATAGCAAGAATCTGGAAGCAACCAGAGTGCCCGAAAATCGATGACTGGATAAAGAAGCTTTGGTACATCTACACAATGGAATACTATGCAGCTGTTAGGAAAAATGAAGTTATAAAATTTGCATATAAATGGATGGACATGGGGAACATTATGTTGAGCAAAATTAGCCTGAAGGAGAGAGACAGATACAGAATGACTGCATTCATTTGCATGGCATAAATATATATGTACATATTATGATACCAATATCCAAGGTCAAGTGAAACATATATCAGGAGGTCTTGTCAAAGGTGGAAATTATTACAAACGTGTGGGAGTCAGGAGGTTAGGTAAGACAGAAAGTGGAACAGTGTGCTAACAATTGTTGAAAGTACAAATACCAACCTAGAATTGAGCATTAAATACAGGCAAAAAGATACACATGACAATCCTTTAATGTGTGTTCTGTAATCCATAGTCTGGAAGGGAAGGAAAAGCGAAAGAGAGAGAAAGGGAAAGAAATAAAGAACCTGCCATGGAGGTGGACTGGGGGAGGGGGGGGGGGGAGGGAACCGGGGACGTTGGTGGTGGGAGATGGGCACTGGTGGAGGGATGGGTGCTGGAACACTGTATGATCAAAACCCAAACATGAACTTTTTAATTGTATATCTTTTTATTTGTATATCTCACGGTGGTATAATAAAATACTTAAAAAGATATATTTTTAGATTTCTAGGCATGATACTTGAAATCATATAAAAAACTCTGCATACAAATGTATTATTAAGAATTACTATAAAGTTCTTGATGTACTTTTCTCCAGCAGAAAAAAGAGAATAATTTCTCTATATTACATCTCATTTACAGAAACTTGATCAATATGCATAAGTATCTAATTTATATTTGTTATGCTAATATTATTTTGTCCTTAATGTATGAATTTCACAAAATTACTACATATGTTGTAAAGCCTTCAATAACTAAGAAACTTCAAATATGACATTATATGATATATTAATCCCATAACTTCACTTGAATACTTGTTTCTGTGTATGTTTAGTAATACACTCTGTTCCTTTATTTAACTAGGTTGTTATAGGTATTATATATTCATTTATTTGTTTAACTTATGTTTTCATATTTTCCTAAATTGCTTTGCTAATTTCTTGTGCTTTCTTTATAGCTACAAGTAGAATTTATAGACTATTATGAAACTATACCTACATGATAAAAAAATTCAGCAGCATATGGTCAAGACAGATTTCAAGATTATTTTCAGATTGAATGATGGGTGTCAAAGCTGTCCTTAAACATTAATGAAACATTACTTAGGTAATTTCTATTAATTGCTTTTTATGAAATGCATCTAAAATTATATTTTGTAACATTTTAAATGCCTGAAGTGTAAAAATGTTTGATCTTAAGTACAATATACGATTGCATAGGTGCAAAATGGATATTCGATTATGAAATGAAGTTAAATGTTTTTCTAAGAGAAATGTATTTCTAGACAATTCAGTCTCTTTTATTAGGTCAATCACCTAATTTAACTTCTGAATTCCATTTTAAATGTAGCATTCACTAAACATATTGAGTACTTATCAAAAGGTCATTTTGTATATATGTAAAAACACAAAACAATTTGAAACATTTTATATTAAATGTTTCTTCCAAATGAGATCTAACAGAAATGTTGCCCAATATTTTAAACTTAATCTTGCCTTAACAACGTCATATCTTAAAACTAAATAATTTTTTATGATTTTTTTAACATTTTATTATACCACCGTGAGATATACAATTACAACGTTGTTCACGCTTGGGGGGTTTCGGTCATACAGTGTTCCAGCACCCGCCCTCCACCAGTGCCCCTCAGCCACCACCCATGTCCCCAATTCTCTCCCCCTCCCACATCCTGGCTACCTGCAAAGAAGAAAGCTAAAGGAAAAAGTCATTGCATTGCTAAGTTCAATTCTAACTCACTGTATCATGCGTCAATATAGAGACTCTATACAAAGACTGATTAATCACTAAGCAGCTCTCCGAGATATACAAAACTGTACAGACCCAGAAAGGAAACAAAACATTAACTTATGTTAATTCTCCTGATACATGAGCAGGGAATGTGTTTCCATTTCCTAGTGTCCTCTTTTATTTCTTGGATCAGTGTCTTGTAGTTTTCTATGTACAGGTCCTTTACACACTTGGTTAAGCTGATTCCTAGGTATTGTCAAATGGTAATATGACCTAGAATTTTGTACAGATTCAATGTGGTCCCTATAAGGACCATGACATTCTTCAAAAGAAATTGACTACACGCTCCTGAAATTTGTATGGAATAATAAACCACCATAGATAGCTAAAGAAATCCTGGGGAAAAGAAGATGGGTGACATTGCCTTTCCCAACTTCAAATTGTACTACAAAGCAGTACTAATTTAAACAGCATGGCATTGGAATAAGAACAGACATGTGGACCTACGGAATAGAGTTGCGTATTCAGATACCCATCCTTAAACACATGAACATTTAATCTTTGATAAAGGAGCAAACAGTGAAAAATGGAGTAAAGAAAGTCTATTCAACAAGTGGTGCTGGAAAAAGTGGGAAGCTGCATGTAAAAAGATGAATTTGGAACTCTGGCTAACACCATGCACCAAAATCAGATCAAAATGATTAAATATCTCAATATCAAACCTGAATCTATAAAGTACATTGAAGAAAACAAAGGAAAAAACCCTCCACTACATTGAAGGTAAAGACACAAAGCAACAGGAAGCAAAGGTAAACATATGGGACTACATGAAACTAAAAAGCTTCTGCACTCAAAAGAAACAGTGACCAAGATAAAAGAAAGTCCACAGAATTGTAAAGAATATTCACTTGGATACCCATCTGATAAGGGATTAATCACTTGATCATTTGATCACTTGATATCCCATTATTCATCAATATGCTCTAGTGGGCTTCAGTAATATTTCCATTTGACCCTATCACATACCAGTGTAGCCCAATGGCATTTGGTTGTTTCAGGAACACTGAGAGCCTCGAACCATTCTTTCAGGTTCTTGATAAGGAAGTCTGACCATCTTGTAGGTGGGCAGCCAAGCGATCTTTTGATGTCCCGTGGGATTGAATCAGTAAGGGCTCTAGTCCAGCAGTAGTCTCCAGATCACATTATTATTACCAGCCCATCTGATTTTTTGATGCCCTGGCAAACAAGGCAGCATCCTTGGTTTTCGAACAGAGACAGAGGTCGGAACTCCGGAATCCTTCTCTCACTTGAGTGAGGCGTGATATTCCAAGCATGGCTCTTTTGATTCCTCTTTGGGGAGACCTGAATATCATTCTCATCCTGCTTTCATAGGGCCCAGGTCTCTGAGGCATATGTTAATGCAGAGAGAATGGTGGAGTAAAAAGAGATGTGCCTGGAGCCAGAGGTTTTTGCCCTTTTGATTATTTCTTTAATGTTTTTGAAGGCAGTCCATGTGCTCTTTTCCTCCTGCACAGCTCAGGTTTTAGGTAATTCATCATTTTAACGTCTCAACCTAGGTACACATAGCTGCTGCATTCAGAGATGTTTGATTCGTTCAGGGATTAATATCCATGATATATCAGGCATGGGACTGGTATATCGCTTGTTTTTTTTTTTTTTTTTGCAGCCATGCAAGACAGGGAAAGATGGACTTTTTGCTGGGCAGAGCTCTGACGAGCTGTGGAGTTCAGATGTTGAAAATGGAGGCCCTCACATTGTGGGGGTTCCTCTGGTTTCTGATGAGGCTCTGCTGTAATGCCAGACCAGGGCTAACAATCCTTCCCTCCTTGGCACCACATTGTCAGCTAAGGACAGAGAGAGACAGTAGCAGCTCTGCCCAGTCCCGTGTATCTGAGTCCCTGGATCAGGCATACCTGGGCTTGAAATAGACCTTGATGTAGGGTGGGACTATGATGAGCAGGGCTTGTGATCCAATTTTCTGCTGGGTGCAGCTCTGAGGAACTGTGGAGTCCAGATGTTGAAAATGGTGGCCCTCATGATGTGGGGGATCCTCTGGGTTCTTGTGAAGCTCTGCTGGGGTGGCATGCCAGGGTTAGACCCAACTTCCCTTCTGTTTAACTCATGGTCAGCTACACACAGGTAGAGCCAGTAGCAACTCTTTCCCGTGTATCTGGTTTATCAATAATGAACAAGATGAGAACCTACTAGTATCCCACCAACACGGCATAGTCTGGAAGGCTACCCGTGTCACATTTGATATGCCAAAAACCAGTATCAACTATAAACCTCATTCCCATGACCTGAAGGAATGGTTTTAGTCTCATCATGTTCCTGGAATGAGCCAATGCCCTTGGGCTACACTATCATGTGACAGAACGTATGGGGATGATACTGGTGCATGCTCGAGCAAATTGGTGAACAATGGGAAGACAAGTGATACAAGTGATATCAGGCACTCATAGAACTTTACAAGAGGAAAACAGCCAACTGCATCAAAAAATGGGGGAAAGAAATGAACAGAAACTTTGACAAGGAAGAAATTCAAATGGCCAAAAGGCATAGAAAAAATGCTCATCATCACTAATCATAAGAGAGATGCACATCAAAACAAAAATAGGATATCATCTCACATCACAGAGACTGGTGCATATCCAAAAGAGCAAGAACAACAAGTGCTGGTGTGGATATGGGGAAAAGGGAACTCTCAACCATTGTTGGTGGGAATTACTGCCTTTTTGGAAAACAGTATGGACATTCCTCCAAAGACTAGACATTAAACTCCCATTTGACCCAGCCATACCACTCCTTGGAGTATACTCTGGAAAGCAAAAAACACACAGCAGAAACACCATCTGCACTTTTATTTTCATAGCAGCACTATTCAGACTAGTCAGAATCTGGAAACAACTAGAGTGCCCGAGAACTAATAACTGAATAAAGAAACTTTGGTACATCTACACAATGGAATGCTATGTAGCTGTTAGGAAAACTGAAGTTATGAAATTCAGCTATCATGTATCACTGTATCACTGTCTTCCCGTTTATCATTGATTTGCTCGAGCGGGCCCCAGTAACATCTCCATATGTCCTGTCTCATGCTAGCAGAGCCCAAGGCATCTGCTTGCTCCAGGTACATAAAGAGCCTCAATCCATTCCGGAATGAGGTCTATAATTGTTACTGGTATTTGGCATATATATCAAATACAACACGGGTAGCTTGCCGGGCTCTGCCGTGCAGGTAGTATACTCTTGTAGACATCTCTAAGTCCAGCATTTATTGATGAACCGCACGGCTGCGAGAGTCGGGCATTGATAGGCTGGTCTGCTGGGTGGAGGTCTGACGAGAGAGAAGTCCGGATGTGGAAAATGGAGTCCCTCATGGAGTGGGGGGTCGTCTGGCTTGTTGTGAGGCTCTGCTGGGGTGGTGGGCCAGGGCTAAAACCCACCATTCCTCCCCGGCACTTCGTGAGCGGCTGGTCACAGGGAGAGCCAGTAGCAGCTCGCCCCCATGTCTGCGAGTCTCTCATATCCATTCAGCTATAAATGAATGGATATGGAGAGGATCATGTTGAGTGAAATGACAGATATAGAATGACTGCATTTATTTGCATGACATATATATGTATATATACGTATATATATGTATATATATCATATTATATATATATATACTATGATATCAATATCAAGGTCAGGCAAAACATGGATCAAGAGGTCTTGTCAAAGGTGGAATCTACCACAAACTTGTGGGGGTCAGAGGTTAGGTAAAACAGAGAAGGGAACAGTGTCCTTATAATTGTTGAAAGTGATAATACCAACCTAGAAATGAGCATTGAATACAAGCAAAAAGATACATATAATAGCCTCTAATGTATGTATTGCAATCCACAATGTGTAAGAAAATGAAGAGAGAAAGAGAAAAGAAAGAGAGAAAAGAGATAAATAACCTACCATAGAGGCAGGCTAGGGGAAGGGTGAGAGAATTGGGGACATTGATGGTAAGAAATGGTCACTGGTGGATGGATGGGTGCGGAACACTGTATGACCGAAACCCCAAACATTAACATCTTTGTAATTGTATATCTCACGTTGGTATGATAAAATATTAAAAAATAAAAGATGAGTAATATTGAAGCAAGAAAATAAACAAGATAGCTGGTTGTTCTTGTGAATCAGAATAATACAAATACCTTCTTTTTCTTTCTTTAGTGGAGCAACATCTGTGGTACTGAAATAAGTAAGTTTTTGTTTTCAACAAAGGAATGTTCATCAAATTCCCTATTCTATCCCCAATGTATGGGTGGATTAATGGAGAATTAAAAGACTAAGTACTACTGAGAAAATAAAATAAATATTTGGGTTATTTGGTTACATTTCCCTATACTCTTTAGTACTCTATGAACCATTAGGAGTGACCTCAGTCTAACCTACCACATATAGCCTATGAACAGTTTCTAGGTGGAGTTCCTTTAAAAATAATATATGCATTGTTAATAATATGAATGTTTTATTTCTGCTAAGGGATTTTTAACCTCTATGTAAATGCATATTGTCAAAAATATTGACTAAATGATGTCATTATTTAAAGAAATATTATTAAAGAAACCATATAAATTTTACCCATAGGGAAAATATGTTAGAAATGTATTTACTCATTTCAACAGTGGTAACAATGTCACCATTACACTGTCTATAAAACTTTAGACATACACAAGAAGAAAACTTACCTTACACTTATAGCTTTTCTTACACTTATATAGAAAATTATCTTACACTTGTAGCTCATAATACCAAATGAAAATTTTCTTAATTAAAGCATGTATTGTCATATGAGAAGAAAGGAAAAATTTCCAATAAAATATAGAAATTACTTTGGAAGGTTATTTTAATCTTCTTGTCATCTCTAGCAGTGAAATAGATATTATTATAGATATTTTTTTCCTTTTTTTCATTGTGGCTTGCAATTATGTAGTACTGTCAATGATAGGGTTTCATATATACAACATTCTAATACTGCACCCCCAACAAAGAATGATTCCCTCTACCATTGTCTCAGGATCCACCTCCACCTCCCCAGTAACATCTATCGCTCACCCCACCCTCAATTTACTGCTATAGTAAGAATGTCTGTAAGATAGATCATAAAGTTGTTGCTGTTGGCCATTTGGGGTTTGAGTTTGGGGCTAAAATTGCAATGCTCAGGTATTATGACTCCAATCACTCCAATCACTCCTGGTGGGCTCAAGTGTCATGTGGGGTGCCAGGGATCAAACTCAAGTTGGCTATGTGCAAAGTAAGCACCTACTATTAGTACCAACCTACTATTGCTCTGTCCAGTTCTTGGAATTTTGTTACTTCACTACTATGCTTCTTGATACCCCATATATGAGAGACATGAGTCTGTGTCTGTCCCATCTTCTAATTTCACTCAATATAATATGCTTTGGATCCATTCATATAGCAGCCAATGCATTATTTCATATTATTTTTATTGTCTCATGTTTATCCATTGTGTGTTTATACTATTCTGTCTTTATCCAGTCACTTGTGCAGACTTTGACAATAATTAATGGTACTTCAATAAACATAGGAGTGCAAATGTTTTTTCTATTAGAGTCTTTAGGTCTTTGGAGTAGATTCTCAGAAATGAAATTGCTGGTTTGCATGAAAATTCTTTGTTTTTTGAAGTGCCTAAACTATTTTTTTTAAAACCTTTGTATCAGTTGACATTCCCACCCACACTGGATGAAGTTTCCTTTTGCTTTACATCCACACCATGTTTTTTTTTTTTCCTTGTGGTTTCATGCTAGTCTCACTTGAATGAAATTATGTCTTATCTTTTTGAAGGTCTTGACCTTCATTCCCCTGATGATAGGTGGTACACAGGGTTTTTCCATATATATCCTGGCCATATGTATACCTTACTCACAAGATACAATTTCACACTCTCCACTATTATTCATTATAGTATTGGAAGTATACCACCTACACGGCAGAGCCTGGCAAGGTACCCATGTTTTATTTGTTATGCCAAAAATAGTAACAATTATGGACCTCAATTCCATGACCTGAAGAATGGTTTGAGGTTCTTCCTGTCGCTGGAGCAAGCAGATGCCCTCGGTCTACACTTGCTTGTGATGGGATGTATGGAGATGTTACTGGTGCCCGCTCGAACAAATCGATGAACAACTGAAGACAGTGATACAGTGATACAGTGATTGGAAGTCAGTGATACAGTAACTGGAAGTCCTGGCCATAACAATAAGGCAATGAAATGGCATTAAGGGCATGTAGGGTGACAGAGAAGACATCAAATTATCATTATTTAAATATGATATTATACTGTAGTAAGAAACTATAAAGACTAAAAAAATTTTCAAGCAGTAAGTTGAAACTAATGTGCAGGATACATTCCTATATAAAAACAACAAAATAAAGTAGATAAAAGAAATAATGTCATTCAAAATCCTGTTCAAAAATTCAAATATTTGGGCATCAGCTAAACAAAAGAGGTGCAAGACTTATTTTAAGGAAACTAGTTCACTGCTAAAAGAAAAGAAAGTGATAGGATTAATATTATCATAATCATAATCCTACCAAAGCAAGATGCATATCCATTAAAGTTCCTAAAAGTACCCATCGCATGTTTTTTAAAGACATAAACTAGATGCTACTAAAATTTGTACATTTGCACCCATAAATATCCAAAGCAATCCAAATAAAGAGAATATGGGAGGTTTACTTTTCCTCCACTTTAAGTTATATTTTTTGTCTTGATTATATTTTTTTAAAGTATTTTATTATACCACCGTGAGATATACAAATAAAAAGATATACAATTAAAAAGTTCATATTTGGGTTTTGGTCATACAGTGTTCTAGCACCCGTCCCTCCACCAGTGTTATATTTTAAACCTGCAGTAAACAAGACAGTGTGGTACTGAAATAAGGACAGAATCTAGAATACAATGGAGAACCCACGATAGATCCTCAAATTTATGGACAATTTTGGGCAAAAAGAGCTAGGAGTATGGAGTGGAACAAGAAAAACTTCTTTAGCAAACAGTGCTGGGAAAACTAAATCACATGCAAATTATTTTAATCAAATTTCAAAATAGAGAGGAATTGTATTGTGACAAATATGAGTATCTTTGGAATTACATGTTTATATTATCCTTACAACATCAAGTAATATATTTTACTGTATTAACAATTCAAAAATCATTTTAGAAAACATGAAAAAATGATTTGACAAAGGAAAATAAAAATATGTTAAAATAACTCTTTTTAGGAAACTCAAAAAGTAGGGGACATACTATTTTGTATATGTGCATGTGTATACATATACACATATGTACATATATACATAAATATATATGTATGTATGTATGCATGCATGTATATGACAATTAGCAACAAGCAAAATGTATTAAAAACAAACTAATTTGAATAATTTGCATGTTGGCTATTGATGGGCTTTCTTTAAGAAAATTTTTTCATACTTACCTTTGGATTAATCATTCTGCTGTCAAGTATAAGGGGCAATTTTATGAGGCACAGCTGAATATCCTTTCCATTACTTCTTTAAAAATGTTGTATACCAGAGCACACCTATAGGTAGGCTACTCCATAAATATCATTTAGGTCCTTAGCAGCCTACTATTGTGACAGCATATTTTATAAATAACCATAAATAACACTCCAAGCAGCATATCAGAGACAATTACCCCACACCATCGGCCCCATTGTTTTGATTTAGTGGGGTCTTGGATGCAAAAGCAATACTTACTTGTCAAACTTAACTGCAGGAATCTAATATGTTTGATATTTTTCTCAGGATCATTATGTTGGTTTTGTTTCTACTATTTCAATGATTGTTTTGTATTTCAGAGGTAGGTACATAAAATCTAAGGGAATCATCTCATTAGGGATGAAAAATGTATAAGAAAAATGTAGAGGGTGTTTACTTGAGTTTATATTCTTTTTCTTAGTGGAAAACAGTGTCTATGACAAAAGAACTTCATCTGCATTATGTGTATAGTTTAATATCTTGAAATAATTTGCTATTTAAGTGTTCAATTGTACCATCCATTTTTCTCATACTATTTGGCATTTCAATCCCATACTCAACATTTATATTTGTTTAATTTCATTTACTTAGCCCATATGTATCATTTATCTTAACATAACTTAAGTTTCTAAGTAACTGCTTACCTATATTTGCCAAATTGTCTATGTATTTTATTACACAGGAAGAAAAATCAGTTTTAAAACTACAAGGAGAGAATGCAAAGTTTTACATAGAATTCAAATATTTTCCTGTAGCAGCAACTTTAATTTTATCTAAAGTTCATAACACAAGTATGTCCTATTGAATTAGAGAAGGCCAGTGCTACATTTTTCAGTTTATTCTATAGATCAAACTGATTAATAGTTAAAGGGAAAGGATCATTTTCTAAGGAAATATGTTCTCTTTAAATTTAAAATTAGAGTGATTTACCCTTAATTTTGTATCATGGCCAATTTTCTTTTGTATACAGTCAAATTTCAACTGTTAAAACTAGTGATATTTCTATAACTCAATACCAACATGGCAAATATCCTTAAAGAATTACGTCCTTCAGATAGGATTTCTAGTATTTCTCAATAATCCTTGCTACTAAACCAAAAGCCTTTGCTTTTGTTGGTGGTCCTTTTCCCTACTAGATTTCTTCCTTTGTCTCTTCGTTTCTCAGTTGCTAAATCCTCTTCTCCCCCTTCTTTTTTATTCCATAGTAGCATTTATATATTTCAGCTTTAATTATGTATAATAATGTTCCTCAATTGCTGAGAAAATAACATTGGTCAGTATATTGTAGAAATTGCATGAAAAGCCAAGATTTCCAGTGCCTGACACACTGAGCATTTTAGAAAAAAAGCATATCCTTGTGGAAGAAAATGGTGATTTATAGTATGTCATGGTTATAAATAAATAAACATTAGTTTTATAAGTGTCAAAGTGTAGCCATTATAGATTTTGCTCTTCTTAGACAATTAAAAGCATAAAGAGCATAATTGGACTCAAGGTATTTAGGGGATTAGCTAAGGTAAACAAGACAGATAGGTGCCTTGTCGGAACAAGTGACAACAAAGAACTCTTTTTCCATATGAGCGCAGAGAAGAGTGTGAGGCAATGAGAAGTCAGTCCTTTGCAAACCACGACAAGATATCCCCTTCAAGACCAACCTTAATCTTGAGCTCTCAGTCTCCAAAACAGCAAGAAGATAAATATGCTTTTATTTCTGCTCCTTTTTTTATTTATTTAATCAGGAGTCTTGGTATTTGTGTTTTATGTGACTTCAGAATCCACTAAGCTAGGAGGGAAGGAGTTGGGTCTGGAAGAAAAAGGACTCTGGATGCCTTGGAATCAAGAACCATCAGGGTTAGGACAGTCATGTCCCAGTTGTGCCACTGGCAGAGGCTGCATTGGAGTCCCGAGCACATGGCAGAGTGCAGCAGAGCTGTGCTTGTATCTTCCTGCAAGAATTCTGGTCCTCTGAGGGTTGATGTGAACTTCCCTTCTCAAACTGGAGATGACAAAGATGATAGGATGCTGATGACATGGTCTCAGTTAACTTAGGAGCCACTCTTTGCAATTAGATCCTGATCAATCAGGTAGAAACATTTACCCTGAAAAGCCCTTTGCAAAACATGTGAGAGGCCAGGGCAGTGGGGACCAATATGTCTGCCCTTGTTTCTTTTTTTTTTTCTCATTACCAGCAGGCTTGTTTTTATTTTTGTTTGTAGCTATTTCTTGTGAATGGATCTTTAGGGAAGATTAGAAAACTACAACTTTGAAATAGTTACATACTCTTGTCCCGGTAGGTAATGGGTAGGTAATGATTCCTTTTTTTTTTTTTTTTGAAACATAGAAAAGTTCATTGGAAAGTAGAAGAGAAAAGAGAGAAATGCCCTTTGGTGGGAGGAACTTAGTATAGGACTAAGTTCTGATTCTTTATATAAATAAAATCCTGCCAATTTAGGATAGAAAAATCTATGGAAATATATTAATGCACTATAAAACAGTAAAAATTGTTCAGGCAGGACAAAATGATTATTTTTCTGAAGAGATGAAAAAAAATTCCTAGAGAAAGCTGTATTGGGAGTTCAGCCTTGACTAGTTAACAGGAATACAGAAGGAGAGAAAATAGTTTCCGATACTTAAGAAAGTAACCACATAATGATATCCCATGAGTAAATATTGAGATATAACTAAAACATGCATGCTATGAATAAAAGGTCAACAGGCTATACCACATTTAATAAATGAGAATTATTTTGTTTTGTGAAAATTGAATATTTCTGATGAACCATAATTGTCTTTAAGGGTCAAAACTTATGAAATTATAGTTTTTAAATATTTTCAGGCATTATATACATAGCTATTTAAGTAAGATACACTATTGTTCTTCCTCAATATTCAATTTTTAAAATAGAGGAATTTAATATGGGCTTATTCTGCTGAACTTTATACTTACCAAAAGGAAAACTCTTATTTTTTGATAAATAAAAAATACCATATTTCAAACCCAGATTCTGTGTTTATGTTCCTGAACTGAAAGCTCTAATATGACATATTTTAAACTGTCAGTTTTTAAAATATCCCTTATTGTCATTCCTTATTGTTATCTCGTTTGGCATTCACCATATACATGGAATATTTCAATAACAGAAGGTATATCCAAGGAAATTTCTCACAGTGCTGCAAGGAAAATTTCCAAGGGAGTATTCTTTAACTTTCTTTGTGCTGATTCTGATTTTATCAATAATTCTCTTGTACATATAATTTGCATAGCATCTATGCTATAGTTTGTATGGAAATATAAATTGAAACATTTATAAGTCTGAAAAGTTTTTTTTAAGATTCCACCTTGTTAGTGCTTTGCTGTCTATGTTTATATTCTAAGAGATAAATGGAAAAAAGACAAATAATAATTTTAGGCAAGATAAATTGGGGTGTATCTTGTTTCTCTAACCTAGGGTTTTTATTATTGCATTTACTCTCATTCTGCAAGTTTTTACTTATTTTCTAGACTTCATCTTTCTCTGAATATGTTTGTTCTTGCAGTGACAAAAATTATCTTTTTATGGCTAGTGCGATAGTGCAGCTGGTAGGTGCTTGGCTTGCACATGGCAGAACTGGGTTTAATCCCTAGCACCCCATATGGTGCTGAGCCTGCCAGGAGTGACCTCTGAGTGTAAAGTCAGGAGTAAGCCTGGAGCACCACCAACCTCTCAAAAAATATTCTATTATTCATTTAGTTATCACATCAAAGTATTACAATAAGTGAAAATACTTTTCACTTATCATGAATATAAGCTGTATAATAACTTTTATACGTAATAATTTGCACATCAACTTCTTTAGTTGTAAACAAGTATTATATGCAGTGATTACTTTAAATAGCCCCATTCATAGTGATTGGGGCCACAGTGATAGTACAGTGGGTAGAGCAATTGCCTTACACGTAGTCAACCTGGATTTAATCCAAGAATCCCATGTGACCCCTGAACACAGAACTAAAAGTATACCCTGAGTACTACTGATGTGACACAAAAACAAACAAACAAAATTACCTTTGGGATAATGTGAAGCTAAAGAGATAACAGAGAATGGAAAGCACTTGCCTCGCTCAATTCCTCATTAAACTAGTGATCTCTCCTGAGGAATCCAGAGTTCTGACCTCTGTCGCTATTCCAGTATCTGGGACGCTATCTCATTTGCCAAGGTATTGAAAATCAGATAGGCAGGACATGTAATGCGATTTGGAGACGACCGCTGGACTAGAGCCGTTACTGACTGAATCTCCACGGGATGACAAAAGATCACATGGCCACCCACCTACAAGATAGTCAGACTTCTTTGTCAAGACCCTGAAGGAATGTTTTGAGGTTCTTCATATTCCTGAAGCAACCAGATGCCATTGGACTACCTTGGCACGTGATAGGGTCAAATGGAAATGTTACTGGCACCCGCTGGAGCAAATCGATGAATAACAGGATTCAAGTGATCAAGTGAAGCAAAGTGATCTCTCCTAAACAGAGCTAAAACTAGCCCCACTGAGCACTGTGAGGTGTTATCTAACTTCCCTACCAAATTTTTTGTGGGAATAGTTTATCTTGTACTCTTTAACAAAATAAAATTATTAAACACATATGACCCAGTACCTGGGGTAAATTTATTGGGCACCTTGAAGGAATAGGCGTGCAAGATAAGCATCTTACCTAATGTACTATCTCCCTAGGCTAATGGTGTGAAGATTCTGAAATGTTGAGAAAGTTATGTACATTGACGTTATAATGACTCCACCTAAAAAACTGGTAAAAAACCTGGAGGCTATTTAGAAGGAGTCTCCTGATGCTGACAGGCTCAGTTAAAAATGACTTATGTTATCATCATAGGACGAAGGGGAGTCAAGAGATGACACACCTGCATTTACTCCACAGGTACTTCTGATATCACAGTCCTGAAATTTGTCATGCATTATGTATCACACTGGGAAGAATTTAAAACAACTCTTTTTATGGTTATTTTTTCACAGTATTCAACTATTTTTCCAAACATATATTTAACTTAATTTTTTAAAGAGTATTCACATTTTCTCCCGAAAACTTTTTGTTTCAATATCATTTCACTACATGTAGTTTCTTTTTCTGTGTAGGATGAAATATATTTTCTTGGATAGATTTTCTTTCTCTTCAATTAATCTGATCATAGATTTTTATCAACGCTATCACATTTCTATCAACTGGGAGAATATCTGGGATTATTTTTGAGGGATGGCAGAGGAGACCTTATTTTAATTAGAGCTTACTCTTAGCTCTATGTTCAAGAATAAAATTCAGCACTTTGACCATTAACGGGGATCAAAGCTCGGTTACCGGACAAGACAAGCACCTTTTCTTGTACTATTGTCTGACCCTAAGTT
Organism: Cryptotis parvus; assembly: GCA_021461705.1. Taxonomy (NCBI): domain Eukaryota; kingdom Metazoa; phylum Chordata; class Mammalia; order Eulipotyphla; family Soricidae; genus Cryptotis; species Cryptotis parvus. The sequence goes on from JAJIBD010022075.1 coordinate 29,307, forward strand.
TTTTTTAAAATTTTTTTATTATACCACAGTAAAACATACAATTACAAAGGTGCTCATAATTGGTTCTTGGTAATACAGTATTCCAGCACCCATCCCTCCACCAGTGCCCCATTTCCACCACCAATGTACCCCACCCCTCCTTCCGCCCACCCCCAGGCTGCCTCAATAGCAGGTACCCCCAGTTTCCTCTCTTTCTCTTCTCTCTCTCTGTCTCTCTCTCTGCATCTCTCTTCCTCTTCTTTTTACACATTGTGGCTAGCCCTGCAGATATTTAGAGTTTATCACTTAACTCTCTTTTGTGTATATTCAATGGTGAGTTTTAATCTGCCATTACCATTTCCCACATTTAGTAAAACACTGGTATCTATTTATATCCTATTAATGAATGCAGTCATTCTATATCTGTCCTTTTCCTTCTGACTAATTTCACTCAGCATGATAGTCTCCATGTCCAGCCATTTGCAGGTAAATTTCATAATTTCATCTTTTCTGACAGCCGCATAGTATTCCATAGTGTAGATGAACCACAGTTTCTTTAGCTAGTCCTCTGTTCTCGGGCATTTAGGTTGTTTCCAGATTCTAGCTATAGTGAATAGCGCAGAGATGAATAAAGAAGTACAGATAGTGTTTCTGCTATGTGTTTTTCGGTCTCCGGGGTATATTCCCAGGAGTGCTATTGCTGGATCAAATGGGAGCTCAATATCTAGTTTTCGGAGAATGCCCATATTGTTTTCCAAAAGGGCTGGACCAGTCGGCACTCCCACCAACAGTGGATCAGAGTCCCTTTTTTCTCCACATCCACGCCAGCACCGGTTGTTCTTGCTGTTTTGGATGTGTGCCAGTCTCTGTGGGGTGAGATGGTACCTCATTGTTGTTTTGATTTGCATCTCCCTGATGATTAAAGATGAAGAGCACTTTTTCATATGCCTTTTGGCCATTCGAATTTCTTATTTTTGGAAGCTTCTGTTCATTTCTTCTCCCCATTTTTTGATGGGGTTGGCTGTTTTTTCTAGTGGAGTGCTAGCAGTGCCTGATATATCCTGGATATTAACCCCCTGTCAGATGGGTATTGGGTGAATATCCTTTCCCACTCTGTGGATTGTCTTTGTATCTTGGTCACCGTTTCTTTTGAGGTGCAGAAGCTTTTCAATTTTAAATAATCCCATTTGTTTATCTTTGCTTCCATTTGCTTGGTCAGTGGTGTGTCGTCTTTAAAGATACTTTTCGTTTCGATGTCGTGAGAGCATTTCTCCTATGTTTTCTTCGATGTACCTTATAGATTCATGTCTGATGTTGAGATCTATAATCCATTTTGATCTGACTTTTTGTGCATGGCGTTAGAGGAGGTCTAAGTTCATGTTTTTACATGTAGCTGCCCAGTTTTCCCAGCACCATTTGTTGAAGAGGCTTTCTTTGCTCCACTTAATATTTTTTTGCTCCTTTATCGAAGATTAAGTGGTTTGTATATTTGAGAGTGTGTTTCAGGATATTCAGTTCTATTCCATAGGTCTATGGCTCTGTCTCTATACCAATACCACACTTTCATAACTACAACTGCTCTGTATTAGAGCTTGAGGTTGGGGGAAAGTGATACCTCCAATCTTTTTTTTCCCAAGAATTGCTTTAGCTATTCGTGGGGGTTTATTATTCCATACAAATTTCAGGAGTTTTTGTTCAATTTCTTTGAAGAACATCATGGGTATCTTTATAGGGACCACATTGAATCTGTATAAAGCTCTAGGGAGTATTACCATTTTGATAATGTTAATCCTTCCAATCCATGAGCAGGGAATGTGTCTCCATTTCCTCAGGTCTTCTTTTATTTCCTGAAGTAACATTTTGTAGTTTTCTTTGTAGAGATCCTTTACATTCTTTGTCAAAGCTGATTCCTAGGTATTTGATTTTCTGCGGTGCAATTGTGAATGGGATAGTTTCTTTAATGTCCCCTTCTTCTCTTTCGCTGTTTGCACATAGGAAGGCCATTGACTTTTGGGTATTGATTTTGTACCCTGCCACTCTACTATAGGAATGCATTATTTCTAGGAGCCTCTTAGTAGAGAGTTTCGGGTTTTCCAGGTATAATATCATGTCATCTACAAATAGTGATAACTTGGCTTCTTCCCTTCCTATCCGGATGCCCTTAATGTCTTTTTCTTCCCTGATTGCTATGGAAAGTACTTCCAGTACTATATTGAATAGAAGTGGTGAGAGTGGGCAGCCTTGTCTTGTCCCTGATCTTAAGGGGAAGGCTTTCAGTTTTTCCCCATTGAGAATGATGCTCGCTGTGGGCTTGTAGTAGATGGCCTGGATTATCTTGGAGGAAGGTTCCTTCAATCCCCATTTTACGGAGAGCTTTCATCAGGAATGGGTGTTGAATCTTGTCAAATGCCTTCTCTGCATCTATTGATATGATCATATGGTTTTTATTTTACTTTTTGTTGATATGATGTATTATGTTTATTGACTTGCAGATTTTGAACAATCCTTGCATTCCCGGGATGAATCCCACTTGGTCTCAGTGTACAATCTTTTTGATGACTCTTTGGATTCTATTTGCTAGTATTTTGTTGAAGATCTTAGCATCTGTGTTCATCAGGGAGATTGGTCTGTAGTTTTCCTTTTTTTGTGACATCTTTGTTTGCTTTGGGTATCAGGGT
>JAJIBD010022076.1:0-130194 GCA_021461705.1 Cryptotis parvus
TTTTTTTTTTTTTAATTTTTTTATTATACCACCGTGAGACATACAATTACAAAGGTGTTCTAATTGGTTCTTGGTAATACAGTATTCCAGCACCCATCCCTCCACCAGTGCCCCATTTCCACCACCAATGTACCCCACCCCTCCCACCCACCCCAGGCTGCCTCAACAGCAGGTACCCCTGTTTCCTCTCTCTCTCTCTGTCTCTCTCTCTGTCTCTGCATCTCTCCCTCTTGTTTTACACATTGTGGCTAGCCCTGCAGATATTTAGAGTTTATCACTTAAGTCTCTTTGTGTATATTCAATGGTGAGTTTTAATCTGCCATTACCATTTCCCACATTTAGTAAAACACTGGTATCTATTTATATCCTATTAATGAATGCAGTCATTCTATATCTGTCCTTTTCCTTCTGACTAATTTCACTCAGCATGATAGTCTCCATGTCCATCCATTTGCAGGTAAATTTCATAATTTCATCTTTTCTGACAGCCGCATAGTATTCCATAGTGTAGATGAACCACAGTTTCTTTAGCCAGTCCTCTGTTCTCGGGCATTTAGGTTGTTTCCAGATTCTAGCTATAGTGAATAGCGCAGAGATGAATAAAGAAGTACAGATAGTGTTTCTGCTATGTGTTTTTCGGTCTCTCGGGTATATTCCCAGGAGTGCTATTGCTGGATCAAATGGGAGCTCAATATCTAGTTTTTGGAGGAATGCCCATATTGTTTTCCAAAAGGGCTGGACCAGTCGGCACTCCCACCAACAGTGGATGAGAGTCCCTTTTTCCCCACATCCACGCCAGCACCGGTTGTTCTTGCTGTTTTGGATGTGTGCCAGTCTCTGTGGTGTGAGATGGTACCTCATTGTTGTTTTTGATTTGCATCTCCCTGATGATTAAAGATGAAGAGCACTTTTTCATATGCCTTTTGGCCATTCAATTTCTTCTTTTTGGAAGCTTCTGTTCATTTCTTCTCCCCATTTTTTGATGGGGTTGGCTGTTTTTTTTCTTGTGGAGGGCTACCAGTGCCTGATATATCCCTGGATATTAACCCCTTGTCAGATGGGTATTGGGTGAATATCCTTTCCCACTCTGTGGATTGTCTTTGTATCTTGGTCACCGTTTCTTTTGAGGTGCAGAAGCTTTTCAATTTTATATAATCCCATTTGTTTATCTTTGCTTCCATTTGCTTGGTCAGTGGTGTGTCGTCTTTAAAGATACTTTTAGTTTTCGATGTCGTAGAGCGTTTCTCCTATGTTTTCTTCGATGTACCTTATAGATTCATGTCTGATGTTGAGATCTAGAATCCATTTTGATCTGACTTTTTGTGCATGGCGTTAGAAGGAGGTCTAAGTTCATTTTTTTACATGTAGCTGCCCAGTTTTCCCAGCACCATTTGTTGAAGAGGCTTTCTTTGCTCCACTTAATATTTTTTGCTCCTTTATCGAAGATTAAGTGGTTGTATATTTGAGAGTGTGTTTCAGGATATTCAGTTCTATTCCATAGGTCTACGGGTCTGTCTCTATACCAATACCACACTGTCTTAATTACAACTGCTCTGTAGTAGAGCTTGAGGTTGGGGGAAAGTGATACCTCCCATCTTCTTTTTCCCAAGGATTGCTTTAGCTATTCGTGGGGGTTTATTATTCCATACAAATTTCAGGAGTGTTTGTTCAATTTCTTTGAAGAACATCATGGGTATCTTTATAGGGACCGCATTGAATCTGTATAAAGCTCTAGGGAGTATTACCATTTTGATAATGTTAATCCTTCCAATCCATGAGCAGGGAATGTGTCTCCATTTCCTCAGGTCTTCTTTTATTTCCTGAAGTAACGTTTTGTAGTTTTTCTTTGTAGAGATCCTTTACATTCTTTGTCAAACTGATTCCTAGGTATTTGATTTTCTGCGGCACAATTGTGAATGGGATAGTTTCTTTAATGTCCCTTTCTTCTCTTTTGCTGTTTGCATATAGGAAGGCCATTGACTTTTGGGTATTGATTTTGTACCCTGCCACTCTACTATAGGAATGTATTATTTCTAGGAGCCTCTTGGTAGAGAGTTTCGGGTTTTCCAGGTATAATATCATGTCATCTGCAAATAGTGACAACTTGGCTTCTTCCCTTCCTATCTGGATGCCCTTAATGTCTTTTTTCTTCCCTGATTGCTATGGCAAGTACTTCCAGTACTATATTGAATAGAAGTGGTGAGAGTGGGCAGCCTTGTCTTGTCCCTGATCTTAAGGGGAAGGCTTTCAGTTTTTCCCCATTGAGAATGATGCTCGCTGTGGGCTTGTAGTAGATGGCCTGGATTATCTTGAGGAAGGTTCCTTCAATCCCCCATTTTACGGAGAGCTTTTTATCATGAACGGGTGTTGAATCTTGTCAAATGCCTTCTCTGCATCTATTGATATGATCATATGGTTTTTTATTTTTCTTTTTTGTTGATATGATGTATTATGTTGATTGACTTGCGGATGTTGAACCATCCTTGCATTCCCGGGATGAATCCCACTTGGTCATGGTGTATAATCTTTTTGATGACTCTTTGGATTCTATTTGCTAGTATTTTGTTGAAGATCTTAGCATCTGTATTCATCAGGGAGATTGGTCTGTAGTTTTCCTTTTTTTGTGACATCTCTGTCTGCTTTGGGTATCAGGGTGATATGTGCCTCGTAAAAAGCTATTTGGGAGTGTTTCTGTTTCTTCAATTTGCCGGAAGAGCTTAAAAAGAATTGGGAGTAGGTCCTCTTTAAAGGTTTTGTAGAATTCACTGGTGAATCCATCTGGACCTGGGCTTTTGTGTTTGGGGAGACTTTTGATTACCGATTCCATCTCCTCGATGGAGATAGGTTTGTTGAGGTATTCCAAATCTTCTTGTTGCAGACTTGGGGAGGCTATAGGAATTCAGGAATTTGTCCATTTCTTCCTAGGTTCTCTTGTTTCGTGGCATACAGGCTCTCATAGTAATCTCTGATGATCTTTTGAATTTCTTTGGTTTCTGTTGTGATGTCCCCATTTTCATTTCTGATTCTATTTATTTGGGTTCTCTCTTTTCCTTTTCTTACAAGTCTTGCAAGTGGTTTGTCAATCTTGTTTTATTTTTTCAAAGAACCAGCTTTTTGGTTTCGTTGATCTTCTGGATTGTTTTTTGACATTCCATCTCATTGATTTCTGCTCTAAGTTTTATTATTTCTTTCTTTTCTGCTTGGGTTGGGCTCCTTTTTGTTGATCACTCTCTAAGATCTTAAGTTGTGAGGTCAGACTGTTTGTGATGGCCCTTTTCTTTCTTTTCTGATGAATGCTTGAAGAGCTATGAACTTGCCTCTTAACACTGCTTTTGCTGTATCCCACAAGTTCTGGTAATTCGTGTCTTCAGTCTCATTTGTTTCCAGGAATCTTTGGATTTCCTCTTTGATTTCTTTTTATGACTTGCTGGTTGTTCAGCAGTGAGCTGTTTAGTTTCCAGGTACTTGGTATTGGTCTCCGTTTTTGTGTACAATTAACTTCTATTTTCAGTGCATCATGGTCTGAAAAATAGTTGGCACAATTTCTATCTTCTTGATTTTATGGAGGTATGATTTATGGCTCAGCATGTGATCTATTTTTGGAGTATGTTCCATGTGCACTGGAGAAGAAAGTGTATTCAGCTTTTTGGGGATGAAATGCCCTGTATATATCTACCAGCCCTCTTTCTTCCATCTCTTCTTTTAGGGCCAGTATTTCCTTGGTAAGTTTCAATCTTGTTGATCTATCCAGGGTTGATAGAGCAGTGTTGAAGTCTCCAACTACAATTGTGTTGCTGTCAATGTCTTCTTTGAAGTCTATTAGTAGTTGTTTTAGGTATTTTGCTGGCCCCTCGTTGGGTGCATATATGTTTAATAGCGTGATTTCTTCCTGATATATGCATCCCTTGACTATTAAGAAGTGACCTTCATTGTCCCTTCTGACCTTCTTTAGCCTGAAGTCTATGTTGTCGGATACCAGTATGGCTACCCCAGCCCTTTTGGATGGGTTGTTTGAGTGAAGGATTGTTTTCCAGCCTTTTATTTTGAGCCTGTCTTTGCTCCGATTGTTCAGGTGTGTGTTTCTTGAAGGCAGCAGAATGTCGGATTCAATTTTTTTGATCCATTTTGCCACTCTGTGTCTCTTAACTGGTGCATTTAGACCATTGACATTGAGAGAGATTATTGTCATGGGATTTTTGTGCCATCTTTCTGTATAGGTTGGTTGTTCTTTTGGGTTATGTCTCGTCTTATAGTAGATCTTTTCAGTCCTTCTTTTAAGGTTGGTTTTGATTTTACAAAGTTCCTAAGCTGTTGTTTATCCAAGAAGTTGTATATCTGTCCTTCAAATCTGAGTGAGAGTTTAGCTGGATAAAGAATTCTTGCTGAGGCATTCATTTCATTAAGTTTTTTACTATACCCCACCACTGCCTTCGGGCTTGGATGGTGTCCTCTGAGAAGTCTGTGCAGCAGTCTTTTTTTAAATCCGACCCAGGTACACTGATCCAGAGACTCACGAGACATGGGGCAGAGCTGCTACTAGCTCTCCCTGTGCCCAGCCACTCCACGAGGTGCCCGGGAGGGATGGTGGGTTCTAGCCCCCTACCCCAGCAGAGCCCTCACAACAAGCCAGATGACCCCCACTCCATGAGGGCCTCCATTTTCCACATCGGACTTCTCCCTCCTCAGAACCCACCCAGCAGACCAGCCTATCACAGCCGCCGTGCGGCTGCTTGCGACCATGCAGTTCATCAATAAATGCTGGATTTAGAGATGACTACAGGAGTATGCTACCCAAGACGGCAGAGCCTGGCAAGCTACCCATGTTGTACTGATATGCCAAATACCAGTAATATTATTGACCTCATTCCCATGAATGATGGAATGGTTTGAGGCTCCTTATGTTCCTGGAGCAAAGCAGGTTTCTTCGGCTCCACTTCACGAGAAAGGACATGGAGATGTTACTGGTGCCCGCGAGCTAATCACTGATGAACGGGAAGACAGTGACAGTGATAGAATTTGGCTCCATACCCTGAAAAAGTATCTATTTGAACCACTTATTCCTATTACCCACACTCATAGTCTTCATCTTCTCCTAAGGTTTCTCACTCATCTGTCCTTGTTCCTAATTTCTCAACTGGGTTATGTGACTCGGGGATTTAAAGTGTAAACAAAGTCTACCAGTAACTGAAGAATCCTCAACAATTCCAACCTCAATTCCTTTGCAGTCTACTACAAACAACTTGATAGCATGTTAGCTGACAAATAAATGAGATAAATGAAAGAAAAATGCCCAGAAAGGTTCTCAGGGACTCTCTTATTTAGCAAGCATAGTAACTCTAAATTTGGTTTTCCAAACAAAATCATCTATGTAACAATTTAACTACATCAAACAATTTTCTGCATCTAATATACACAGACACCTGGATGATATTCCTTACCCTATAAGGAACTCCCGCATCAATTCTGAACTTCTCAGTTTCAAAATGAAATGTAAGATTGGGCCTGTTGTGGCTGTTTCCTTTCTTAGGATAAAAAATTAAAACAACCCACTAAGGCTTTGATTCTTGATTTTACCAGAATAACCAGAATCATAGAAATGACCCTAAATATTCTTTTTTCCAGTTATTCTGCCATCTTTGCTGAGAGTGAGTTGAGTGTCTGGGACTATGACTATGGCTTCTGCTCACCAAAGGCGGCTCCGATGTGCCCCTGAGCCAGACGCCATTCAATCCCTGTGAAGCACATCATAGGCTATGACTCCCTCAGAGTCCTGATCTGGCTGATTAATATCTTCGCCCCATTTTTGGGAATATGACTGTCCTCTTTGTTCTTCTGACCAGTCACTACAAACTGACTGTGCCCCGTTTCCTCATGTGCAATCTCTCCTTTGCGGACTTCTGTATGGGTCTCTATCTGCCTGCTCATTGCCTCCGTGGACTTCAGGAACCAAAGGCCAGTATTATAACCATGCCATAGATTGGCAAACAGGGAGTGGATGTAGTGCTGCTGGGTTTTTCACTGTATTTGCAGTGAACTTTCTGTCCACACCCCTCACAGTCATCACGCTGGAACGATGGCACACCATCACCTACGCTATTCGAGTAGACCAAAAATTGCGATTAAGACATGCCGTTCTCATTATGCTTGGAGGATGGCTCTTTTTCTTTTCTGATTGCTATGTTGCCCCTTGTGGGTATCAGTAACTACATGAAGTCAGCATTTGCCTCCCCCATGGATGTGGAAACAACTGTTCGCAAGTGTATATATTAACCATCCTGATATTCAACGTGGTCGCCTTCATTGTCATTTGTGCTTGCTATATTAAGATTTATTTCGAGTTCAAAATCCAGAGCTGATGGCTACTAACAAAGATACCAAGATTGCTAAGAAAATGGCCGTCCTCATCTTCACTGAGCTTCACTTGCATGGCCCCCATCTCTTTCTTTGCCATTTCAGCAGCGTTCAAAGTGCCCCTTATCACAGTAACAAACTCAAAAGTCCTGCTGGTTCTTTTTTATCCAGTCAATTCTTGTGCCAACCCATTTCTGTATGTGATTTTCACAAAGGCATTTCGAAGGGATTTCTTTCTGTTGCTGAGCAAACTGGGCTGCTGTAAAGGCCAGCCGAACTTTACAGAAGGAAGGAGTTCCCAGCTTATACTTCAAATTGCCAAAATGGTTTTCCTGGATCAAAAAATGCCTTCTCAGTCCACTCTAAAGCTGTCCACACTTCACTGTCAATACACAGCTGTCCCAAACTAGACTTGCTCTAAAGAAATGTTAACTGTTTTATCAGAATCCTGCTATTGGATTGTACTTGCATATGTAAAATAATTTCCCCATCAGTTTTTTAAATAAGTTCCTTTTATTGAATCACCATGAGATACATCAATCCAAAGCTCTTCATGATTGGGTTTCAGTCATACAAAGCTCCAACCCACACTGTCCCCAGTTTCTCTCCAGCCACCAGCCCTCCATTCTGCCTGTATGACAGGCACTTATCTTCTTTCTCTTTCCCTCTCCCCATCTCCCTCTCCATTTGGGCATTATGGTTTGCAATACAGGTACTGAGATGTCATCATGTTTGTTCCAGTGTGATCATTTCTAACTATCATTGTCCTAGTGGTCCCTTCTCTATCCCAACTGTCTTTTTCCTCAGCACTGGAGGAGGCTTCCAGTTGTGAACCAATAAATTGTGACGGACCTCACCAAGAAATTAACCTACTAAAAATTCAGGTATACAGGATCAGTGACTGAAATCTCCAGACTTCCTCAGAGTAGGATGGGCTACCTCCCCAACTTCCCCATGTCTAGGAGCCCCAGCAGTCACGTCCACATGCCAAAGCTGCCACCATTTAAAACTTCAACTCCAGGGGCCAGAGCAATACCCAGCGGGTAGGTGTTTGTCCTTTGCATGTGGCCGGCCCATGCCGCCAGGTTCAATCCCGGCATCCCATATGGTCCCCTGAGCACTGCCAGAAGTAATTCCTGAGTGCAGAGCCAGGAGAAACCCCTGAGCATTGCCGGTGTGGCCCCCCCCAAAAAAAGCAAAAAACTTCAACTCCAGCTGTTCATTCCAGATAAAGTACTGAACTACCTGACATCCCATCAGTTTTTTAATAGTTTTATTTCATAAATTTATTTATATTTAGGGACACTAGGCAAAAGAGACTCTTCTAGCTCCAAAGTGTGGACCATAATCATTGCTCATCAAGTAAGCAATTTGCCGTTGGTATATGATGACATAAAACACAAAGTTGATTGTTAAAAAATATAGCAATTTGGATCAAAGTAATTTATGTGTGGAATGTAATATTTTAAAAGTGAGGTAGAGGGACCAGAGAGATGGCACAGCAGGTACAGCATTTGCCTTGAGAGCAGCCAACCTGGGTTCAATCCTAGTATCCCATAGGATCTCCCAAGCCAATCAGGGGTGAACCCTGAGTGCAAGCCAGGAGTAATCCCTGAGCACTGTTGGCTCTGGCTAAAAGCAAAATCAAAACAATAAAAGTGAGGTGGAGGAGTGGAGGGCCTGAGAGATATTACAGGGCTTGAGCAGCTTGAATTGCTTGCTCGAGGCTGACCCAGATTCAATCCCTGGCATCACATGGTCACCCTAACATCTCTGAGTATAGTCCTGAGGTAACGAGCACCAGGGCGCAGTAATCCCTGGCCCACAGGCTCTGAATAGCACTTCCCCTTAAGCCTTGCATTAAGCGCTCACTGAAGGGGCCAAGAATGGGAAAGTATAGAGGGGCCCTGGGACTTCCCTGAGCAATGTCTGAGTGACCATTCCCATCCCTTTCCCAGAAAAGATTAAATAGTGATGTGGATTTTTAATGTTCTCATTTCATCTTGGCAATTTTAATTTCATTTTACAAAATATCACTCCATAATAGACAACAGTTTGAATGACTCGGTCCTTTTCCTCAGTTTGAGAAACACTCTAGAGATACACTGTCAAATATGATATCCACGAGACACATGCTGCTAGATTGAAATTAAGTTTAAAATAGTTTCATTTGCCCGAGCTATAGTCCAAGGTTCCCTAGCCACATGTGAGTACTTAGCCCAACCATACTGTGAGCCATAGCAAAACATCTTCCCTCTCTTAGAAAGTCTCTATTGGATAATGAATGCTGTGCTAGAAACTTACCTGTCCCCTAATTTAAGTCATTTAAAATTTAATTGAAGAGAAAAATTTCATTTTCATGGTTTAGTGTTCAGGCTTTAAGAGCAATAAAACATTAACAAATCCTAAGCACCACTTAATGATTTTTGAGAAATGCATACACGTGATGCAAAATGGCACTTTCTGACTTCTTCTTTTGCCACTAATTAATCTTTTCTTCCACTTCCCAGAAGTGACTGTTTCTGACTCGCTCCACCCCCAACAATTCATTTTAACTGTTCTAGAACCTCATATGAATTTAATAATATAGTATATACTATTTTAAGGCTTGTTTGGCTGGATAGTTTCTGCTAGTCACCTGTGTTATTGCTTGAGTCAGTAGTTCCACTCCATTTCCTTGCTGAGTGTATTCCATTGTAGCACTATAACTGTTTTCTACTCTCTTATATGTAGATGGGCTACTTCTAGCTTTAACCCTTCTTTGATTCATTATATAAACAAATATTCATAATTAGGCCTACCACAAACTAGTCCACTTTCAATCTTTAGATCACCATGAAAAGTGATTAAAATATATTATGAAAGATTATAAACCATATAATATATTCTCCAATGTGTTTCATGTTTCCGGCTCTTCTGCTCCATAACTATTTATGTGTATTTACTCAGATGTAGTCCTCTCTCTTTCTCTGGTAAACTAGTATTGGAAATTTTGTTTTAGTGACATGTAGAATATTAGCCATAGTCCTATTCTAACTATACATGTGAAAACCTTTATATTACAAAATTGCATTAAATGTCCATAATTGAAAAGATCTTATTCAAAATGTGTAATATTTTTGTTAATAACAAGTTTCTTCCTAGGAGATATTACAACATGAACTTCCTCTTTTACAATTTAACTTTCCATTTACAAATAACAAGTTTTTATTAACATAGTGGATATGAGTAACAGCATAACATTAACCTACTACTAGCATGAGTCAAAAAGAAAATTCTCTACAAAATTCTCCATTCACCACCCAATTAACTATTGTTATTCATTCTAGTTAGATTTCCTATACTCTGTAAGGACTGAAACTGACTTATATTGGTCAGAAGTGGAGTGTCACTGCCCCGTGGAATAGGAGCTTCAAAGAGTTTTTACAGTGTATAGAAAATTCAATAAAATGGGTAAAGAAATTGCTCTAGGCAAAGTTTGTTTGTCTGTCCCTAAGAAATTGCACAAGCTCAGAAAAAAAATTAGTATATAAGAGGTGGAAAGTACATAATAATGTTCCATAAAGTATGCAAAAGAAATTACATAAATGAGAAAATAGGAAATATGTGTCTCTCACTGACTTCATACACTACACTGTAACCTCTAACACAGAAATACCTTTTCCACCTATAAAAGGTTAGAAGAATACCTACCAGGATGTTGCATTATAAGAACTTGAGCCTACTTTATGGTGTGTTGTTACATATGCAATGAAACACTTAGTTTGAACATGATTTTTTTTTCTTTTTGGGTCACACCTGCCAAAGTTCAGGGATTACTCTGGCTCTGCACTAAGGAATTACTCCTGGCAGTGTTCAGGGGACTATATGGGATGCCAGGGATCAACCGGGTCAGCCGTATGCAAAGCAAACGCCCTACCCACTGGACTATTGCTCCGACCCATGATTTTTTTTAAAGTTCCTGAAAATAAACATAATCCCAGATCCAAGTCAACTGATTTATAGTAATTAACAACCATTGTTTTAAATGAACTAATAATTGACTGGAGCAATAGTCCAATAGGGGAGGCATTTGCCTTGCACAGGCTGACCTAGGTTCAATTCTGACATCCCATATGGTCCCCCCATGACCACCAGGAGTAATTCCTGAGTGAAGAGTCACAAGTAACCCCTAAGCATAGCTGGCTGTGAACCAAAAAGAAAAAAATACAAAACAAATGAAAAGAACCACTAATAGTTGTCTCTTAACTCAGTGTAGGCCTGAAAAATTTTCTAATTATCAAGTTAGTGAGATCAATTGTATGTGTCAATGCCATCAATATCTCCAATGCAACAGCACAAGTCAAACAAAATATGAGGTTGTCATATATATATAGTGAAGACAAGCATGATTTTTTGAAACTTTCATTTCATATGTGTGTCTATATACATGCAAGTATTTACTAATCATTAAAGTATATTCTTTTTTTCTAAAGCATATTCTTAGCATGGGTCCTGGGGAAAAAAATTAAAGATCATTTAGGTCAGTGCTTCTCAATCCTTTTCCAACAACCTCTTCCAATCTTGTTTCCTTCCTATCTTTACTGATTGGCCCCTGGTTTCATGCCCCCCACCCCCACACACATTTATGTAATTTTTTTTTTTACCTGTAGCCTTTCTATTTCCTAAAGGTTCACAGATAAATAATGATCTAGACATTTCAATAACTAGCATTTTCTTGAGCACAGGAGCAATAATAGTACAGTGGGTAGTCCATTTTGGCTTATATGTGGCCAATCCAGGTTTGAGTGCTGGTACCCCATGTGGTCCCCCAAGTCCCACCAGGAGTAATCCCTCAGGCACAGATTGAGGAGTAAGTATTAAGCCATGCCAGGTGTGGCTTAACTCACCTCCCAAAATGATTTGTATAATATTTTTTGCATTGAAGCTAATGAAAGGATACCAGGTCCAAAACAACTTGAGGAATTTTTAATCATCTCTCTAAATTAGAATATAAGGCTCTTATTATGAGGTTTGGCTTAATTTTGAAACAACATGGCTTTCGTTTATTTTGCATTGTATTTTGAAAGCTCAGGGGAATGAGGCACACAAATGAAGAAGCCAGGACTTTTTTTTCTAATAAGAAAACACATCATTAAAAAACCCATATAAAAGAAACATTATCATAGTATTTTTTAATATGCCATTTTAAAAAATTACTGGGAAATTGTGGGCAGGAGACAACACACAGGAGATGAGACACTTGCTTTGCATGTGGCTGTTTCTCGGCTCCATCCTAGCACCCCATATGGTACCCAGCACCCCTCGAGATTCATTCCTTGGCACCTCCCAACCCCACCCCCAAATCTGTGATGCAATATGAAGTTTAAAAATTCATGATGGAAATGAGAAAATAATTTCAAAACCAACTATTAATGTTTCCTCCAAACATTTGAACCAACTCATTAAGCCTCAAGTCCTGAGGGAAAGCATTTGGTCAACAAATTCAGCTTTTGATGTAAAATGAGGTTAGCCTAGGGCAAGCACTGTGACTGGCAGGCCTGCAAGGCTGAAATCCCGAAAAAAGACTAGAAATGACCTCCTCTGCCCTGAAAAGGAGGTATTTCAGGGAGACACGAAGAAATATATTTTATTTGGGGGGACTTGGAAGTAGGAGGGAGGAATTTTCCATGTGGAAAGATGAACATTTCTTGGTAGGTGTTATCTATAGAAGAAAAACTCTTGGAAGCTCTCGAGAGTGAGAGAATTTGAAAGAATAATGATAGTGGGGGGGGGGAAAGCAATCGTTCTGGAGCTGGCAGTGTGACTCAAGAGTGATGGCACTTGCCCTTGCATGTGGACAGCCTTGAGTTTAGTCCCTAGCAACTGTTTCCCCCAAACTCTCAAATGTTCAAGAAAAATCACTGAAGAGAAAGGGCATAACAGGTGGAGACTCTGGCTAGGAGAGCAGCCCATCCATGCTACTACCTGGTTCCTCCTTTGTGCAGTTGCTAATTAGAGAATAAAGGACCACACATATGTAGGTCCAAGACCCAGCAGGAGCTCATCTAGTTTATTTTACTTTCCTGGTATTGAGGTCATATCTGGAGGTGTACAGGGCTTACTTCTGGCTCGATGCTCAGGAATCACTCCTGGCATCACTCAGGGACCATTTATGGTACCAGGGATTCAAACCAGGGTTGGCCACATGCAAGGCAAGTACCTTACTCCCACCTCCCACCCACCATTATCATTTGCTTTTCTGGACCCTTACCAGGTATTTTTAATGTATAGGTTCCTTGGATAGGACAGAGCAATGTGTGAGGAAATAATTTAAAATATTCAAGGAGGATTTTCCTGTTACCAGCTAGACCCAGGTATCTAATCCTTAGAGAGCCTTCATAGTCCACTTCAGTACAGCCTTTATGCTTGAAAATAAAAATAAAGAGAGTATGACTTATGGCCAAACCTAGTATTCTATGACTAGAGAACATATACAGTCATATCAGTAAGATTTATGAGGGAAATATTCCTTTGAGAAATTTTGGATCTATGAGTTATATTATTTATATTATTTATTATAATAATACATAATGTTATTTATTATATTATTATGATACTATTATAGAGAGTATTATGGAATAGCTGGACTGAATATTATTTGACAATATTTATTGCCACAGGAAAATGAGTTATTTATGTTTTATATTTTTTTTCCTTCCCTGATGTCTTTGATGGGGAAAGCATTTGAAAAAAAGGTCTATCACTATAAAAAAAATGGGGTTGAGGGGTCTGGAGCGATAGTCCAGTGGGTAGGGCATTTGCCTTCCACACAGCAGACCCAGGTTCAATCCTTGGCATCCCATATGGTCCCCGAGCACCATATGGGATGTATGTTCCTGAGCGAAGAGCCAGGAGAAAGCCCTGAGTATCGCGGTGTGACCAAAAAGAAAAAAAAAGGGGGTTGAAACTTGAGAGGGAAAATTCATGATACCTAAGGAAAAGACAGATGTCTGGCAAGAAATTAATCCACTCTCTTACAATGTCAGATACAAAGAAGGACGGTGTTGCCACATGATCAATTCGATAGATCCTCGGCAAAAATATCCATGCTCAAGTGTTGCAGGACTCCTAAGGGCCGCTGCATCTGCTCTGGATTGCCTCCCGCAAATCACTCCGTAGATAAGGGGTAGTCTAAATGTGGCAGTTTATCCGACCATGTATGCTGTACTAGCTGGTATAAATATTCTCCCATGCTATCACAATCATCGTGGGACTAGCTAGATCTTACCAGCATATTAGCCTGGCCCGTAAGGACACCTAAGTAATTAGACCAGAGAGAAATGCTGTTTGCTTCCAAACAAACAAGCATGGCTCCCTGATAAAATATAAAACTACAATGAAGTAGAGGAGACTTGTGAAGGCTTGGAGAAATATTTAACTGGCATTGGTGTTGATCTTTGGTACAGTGACATGCCATCTCAGAAACCCCCTTCTCTACATTTCAAAGGCCTTCCCGGCTCAAAACATTAGCACAGTAAAGGCCCTAGGTGAGATGCAGGGAGGGATTACCTGAGGGCATTGGACCCTCCCTGCTTTCCATAACAATGGGAGGAAGGTCTGAGTTGGGGGGGGGGATAAACTTGCTGGTTTCGCTCTCCGGCTTCTTCTTCCCGGTGGGATCTCGCCTTGTGAGCGTTTATTCCCCTTGGAAGTTTTACACGTGGTGGTCGCCATCTTGGCCTACACGTGGCTGGGGTTCTAGCCTGGAATCCTAAGCATCGGGTTTTTCCTTTGCTGATTTGTATGCCTGAACCTGTGATAAGTAAAGCCTTTTAAAACCGCATCGGATTCCTGAGTGTTCATCCATTCCTCGCCGGCTTCAGAGGGTAGAAGGGAACTCGCTTCCGGCACTGTCGGGGGGACCCTGGCGGAGCGCCCGACACTCAAGTACAGTGTATCTAAATTCAGCAGAGGTTTCACAGCCACGGGACACTTTAGACCTGCACAATCAGTATGCAGCTAGAGCCGCATGTAGACTGAAAAACCCAGGGAAGCCTCTTAGAACCTTTGTTTCTGAACAACCCTCAGGAGTTTGTGCAGCATTCTTTGGGGTGAGGGGTGGGGGGCATTGCCTCAATCTAACAAATGGCGCTAACTTCACCAAGAGGAGGAACTGGAATCTGATTTGAGTTTTCCTTCAAGACTGAAGAAATTAGAAATTAGACATGTCTTTGTGTTTCGCCACGTCTGATACTCTGTAAATAACAAGGATTTAAAATAAATCAAAGAAACCCTGTTTTTATAAAAATGAATTAATGGAATATATGTATATTTATATCTGCATCTGATATAATTTTATTAAGTTCCATACAGTGAACTAAACCTCTGTAGTGCTGTGCTGGACCATATTATACAGAAGTGTTGCCCAGCCTAGAAATGTTCTCCCACGGGTGGTTTTGTGAGATTGAGCTCATATATTTCACCACTCTGCATCACCAATGGCCTTTTGCAAATACATAGTCTCTCCCTCCAAAACACATCACACCATCTTTCAAATAGAACTTCCATTTGTTCTTGTTTCGATGAATCTAGGGGAGAAAAACATTCTCAATTAAGTTTACAAGTTAAAGGTCTTTCACATTTCTCTACTTATCACATAGGATCATTCTGATCTTAATGGGAATTCTTTAAAGATAAAAAGTGGTTCAAAATCATTTACTGATTCCTTTAGCAACCATTTGAGTATCTGTGTGTTAGTATGGTTTTAGGCAGAGGAATATAGCAGTGTTAAAAAAAATAAATACACGTATGCAGGGGGCCACGCTGGCTGGACTTGAAGCGGGGAATTTGGGCTCCTCCACCCATTCTTCCACCTCCATGTCGGTAGGCATGGCTGCGAGCTCCCAGCCACCATGGCCAAAAGCCAGAAGAGAGACACTCCAGACCCACAGTTGTGCTAGCATGCAGCCGCTGCAACAATCTTACACAATAATGGAAGTTAGGACCAGGTCCTTCCCAGGATCTTTTACATTTAACACTGTAATGATCATTCTAGTTGCAACAAACTGGGGAGGTTGTGGGGAATGGGGAATTATGATGTCACACTAGAACTCACTATTGATTACACACAGAGACATCATAAACCATTAATATCTGTAGGGCAAGCCACAAAGTGTAAGAGAGGAAGAGAGAGAAATACAAGGGCAGAGACAAAGAGATAGAAAGAGAAAGAAAATGTGCCTGCAATAGGGGCAGGCTGGGGCTGGGTGGGGGGTGGTATTTGGATGTGGGTAGAGGGAATGGGGCACTGGTGGAGGAATGGGTGCTGAAACACTATATGACAGAGACCCAATTATGAACATCCTTGTAATTGTATATCTCACAGTTGTATAATAAAAATTAAGGGAAAAATAAAATAAAAAATACATAGATTTTTTTGAAACATGAAAAAAATACTATCTTCGAACAAGTACCTATAGAGAATGTTAAATGGTGGTCAGTGCTCTGAATAATAAAGCAAGAAAAGGAAGATCACAAAACCAAGGTAGAGTCATAGTTTTACTCAGGAAAGCCAGAAGTCTGACTCACAGAGAAAACACAGGAAGAAGGTGAAGACAAAGACCAGAAAGATACTGAAAGAAGAATATTCCAGCAAAGGGGATCATACATGCAAAAGTCCTGAGGAAAGGCTGACCAGGTTACTCAAAAGGAGCAGAGTTCAGTATGCTGACAAAAACAGCCGGACAATAGAGTTACTACTATCAGGGTGAAGAAAAGGTAATGTCTTACTTTGAAGAAGAAATTCACACAAAGCACTAAACAAGGTCCAGTCTACTGGCTATTCTTTGGGCCCAATAAATTGTCTTAGAAACAGACAAAATAAAAATTACAAAATATTACTACTTCAGGAGATAAGAAATTGTAGAATCATTGTTACTTCTAGGTAAAGCACAACTGACTCTAAAAAAAATTCTTAGAAATAGAAATAAATGACGGGGAAGCAAAGGCTAAACATTAAACTAGTTGCTGGATGCAAATGCAAATATCAATGAGAGAAGCTGTGACTAATGGTGATATATATCTTGTGAAGAACAAGAAAACACAGGGTATAAGCCTCTATTTGTTTGTCTGGAAATATCTTAATAATGAAAATTTTTATCACTGACTTTGGATCCCAAATTGTTATTTGCATGAATCTTTAAAAATAACCTTCTCAGAGGACCAGAGTGATCAGACAGTGGTTAAGGCACTTGCCTTACATGCACCAATCCCAGTTTGGCCCCACAAAGTCTCCCAATACAGAGTCAGGAGTAGCCCACAAGCACTACCAGACATGGCCCAATAAATACTTAATCACTTGACTTGACATCCCGTTATTCATCGATTTGCTCAAACAGACACCAGTAATGTTCCCATTTGTCCCTGTCACGTGCTAGTGTAGCCCAATGGCACCTGCTTGCTCCAGGAATCCGAACAGCCTCAAGACCTGTTCAGGGTCTTGACAAAGTCTGACCATCTTGTAGATGAGCGGCCACGTGATCCTTTGACGTCTTGTAGGATCTAGTTGGTAACAGCTCTAGTCCAGCGGTCATCTCCAAGTCACATTACATGTCCAGCCCATCTGATTTTTTGACACCATGGCAAATGACACAGCGTCGACCCTGACTCGATTGTCGAAGGAGGTTGGAACTCCGGATTCCTTCTCTCACTTAAGTAAGGCTTGATATTCCAAGCATAGCTCTTTTCGATACCTCTTTGGGAGACCCGAATGGCATTCTCATCCTGCTTTTGTAGGGCCCAGGTCACTGAGGCATATGTTAAAGCCGGGAGAATGATGGAGTTCGAGAGATGTGCTCGGAGCTGGAGGTTCTTTGTCCTTTTAGCTATTTCCTTTTTCTTTCTTTCCTTCCTCCCTCCCTCCCTTCCTTCCTTCCTTCCTTCCTTCCTTCCTTCCTTCCTTCCTTCCTCCCTCCCTCCCTCCCTCCCTCCCTCCCTCCCTCCTCCTTCCTTCCTTCCTTTCTTCCTTCCTTTCTTCCTTCCTTCCTTCCTTCTTCGATCACACCCGGCAATGCTCAGGGGTTACTCCTGGATCTGCACTCAGGAATTCCTCATGGCAGGGTTCAGTGGACCATATGGGATGCCAGGAATTGAACCTGGGTCGTCCATGTGCAATCTTCGACGTTCTTGACGGCCTTCCATGCCGCTCTCTTCCTGCTGCGCAGCTCAGGTGCTAGGTTGCTCATCATGTCGAGTTCTTGACCTAGATACACATACCAGCTGCATTCAGAGATGTTTGTTCTGTTGAGAGTGAATGGGGCATCTGGAACTAGTTCATTTTTCATGAACATTGTTTTGTTGAGATTCAGTTATAGATCTACTTTTCCACATTCACAGTCGAAGTCAGTCAGCATTTGTGCCACATGGCTAATGTTTGGTGTTATTAGAACAAAGTCATCAGCGAAGCGGAGGTGGTGTAGTTGCAAATCATCTTTCTTCACTCCTATTCCTTCCCATTCTAATTCTCACATGATGTTTTCGAGGGTGGCACCGGAGAGTTTTGGTGAAATGGTATCACCCTGCTGAACCCCCTCTTTTTACATAAATGACCACTTCCTTATAGAATGGTGAGATCCTTAGTGAGATGGTGAGAATCTCTCCATTCTATAAGGCCCAATAAATCACTGTATCACTATATCACTGTCTTCCCATTCATCATCGATTTGCTCAAGCGGGCACCAGTAACATCTCCATATGTCCTGTCTCAAGAGCACCTGCTTGCTCCAGGAACATAAAGAGCCTCAAACCATTCCATCAGATCATGGG
Organism: Cryptotis parvus; assembly: GCA_021461705.1. Classification (NCBI taxonomy): domain Eukaryota; kingdom Metazoa; phylum Chordata; class Mammalia; order Eulipotyphla; family Soricidae; genus Cryptotis; species Cryptotis parvus. The sequence continues at coordinate 18,157 of JAJIBD010022076.1, forward strand.
AATGAGGTCTATAATTGTTACTGGTATTTGGCATAACAAATACAACACGGGTAGCTTGCCAGGCTCTGCCGTGTGGGTAGCATATTCTTGTAGTCATCTCTAAATCCAGCATTTATTGATGAACTGTGTGGCCAAAATCGGCCGCGCGAGGCGGGCTGTGATAGGCTGATTTGCTGGGTGGAGTTCTGATGAGGGGGAAGTCCGGATGTGGAAAATGGAGGCCCCTCATGGAGTGGGGTGGTCGTCTGGCTTGTTGTGAGGCTCTGATGGGGTGTCGGCCCGGGGCTAGAACATGCCATCCCTGCCAAGCGCCTCGTGAGTGGCTGGGCACAGGGAGAGCCAGTAGCAGCTCTGCCCCATGTCTGTGAGTCTTGAATATTCATGGTATGTTGCAGGACACCTAAAAGCCTAGGCCTCTGCATCTGCCCTGGATTGCCTCCTGCAGGTCACTTCATAGATAGGGGGTAGTCTGAATGTGGCAGTCTTATCTGACCATGTATTCTGTACTGGCTGCTATAAATATTCTCTCATGCTACCACAATCATCGTGGGACTAGCTAGATCTTACCAGCATATTTGCCTGGCCACGTTGGCCCAATAAATAAAAATAAAAATTTATTTTTTACTTTTTTAAACACTGCAGACACAAGAGTGACAACAGAATTCTGAACTCAGCACAGGCGGTAAAATCTGACCAGAATTAGAACAGTTTCAGCAGAAACAATTCATCCTTAAAGCTTTATCAAGTGACTACATTTATTCTGGAAAGGCAAGAGAGCTTCAAAATAGGAACTGACTCTTATAAAAAACTTTATTATTAGACCTAAAGAGACAAACGACAAATCATAAACATCTCCAATGATGTAGGAAAGACATTTTAAAATATAAGATAAGTTTTAACTCAAAATAATAGTCTTTATCCTATACACACCTACATACACACACACACACACATACACACATACCTCTACTATGACATGACATAGTAGTAGGGAAACCCCCTAAAAACTCCTAAAGTAATTCCCAATAAAGTTAAGAAAAAAGAGAATATCCATCATTATACAACTGTTCACTACAGAGGTGCTACCATATGTAAACAATCAAAATGGAAAAGGCAATTGGTTCTTGACCACCTAATTAGAAAAAATGAGTAAAGCTGCAAAAAATTAGAACGGATGACATAACTTTTTACATACATAAGTGCGTATCATCAAAAGCTAAAAATATCCAAATTTTACTAAAAATATCAATGCTGATATAAAATTAATACAATTAATTCAGGTTCATGAATATGACTCAATGGTCAATCACATGCCCTGCACACTAACAGCAGCACACACCAACACAATAATTCATATACAGAAATTACAGCCTCCATGTACATAGCAAACAATTAAAAGATATACAATTCATTCACCACAGCAACAAGAGACAAAATGGCGTGGAAGAAATACTTGCTCTTCTGCCACCACTCAACATACCTCGTCTTTGAAATGTTTTCTTCGCTTGTCCTGTACAACACTCCTGGTTTTCTATGTAACTTTGGCTCATTCCTGACTTACTTTACTGATTCCTCCTCATTTCACCAAGACTCTTATTTACTCTCAGGGATATCAACTCATCTAGTGGCTTTCTACACCTTTTATAAGTGTATAGCTCTCAAAATTTGTACAATAGTTCACACAACTCTTGCTCTCAATTCCAGATTCTCATTCAACTGCTCTAGCATCTTTTTCTAAAGCAAGTTTAAAACTAGTACACTGGTACATACATCCTCCCTGTAATCCCACAATAAGGAGTAATAACTATTCTTTCTAATTGCTCGGGCCACATATCTTAGAGACCTTGTTTATGGCCACTTCTCGAGTTCATACATCCAGTAAATGTTAACTACTACCTAAAGAGGATATTCACATATGAAGTTTTCCTACCACCTCCCTATCATGACTCTGGTCTAAGTAACTGTGCTCTCTCATGTGGTCTAATATTTTCCATGACTAGTTTTTTTTTTTGTTTTCTGCTTTGGGCCCTCTGCAGTCTACTATAAACTTTGTAGCCAGAGTAGTCCTATTAAAAACACAACCCAGAAGTCATTCTTCTCCAAATTCTACAAAAACTGAAGTCCCCACAGTGGACTGCAGGATCCTTCTCTTCTTTTCTCCACATTGTTCCCTGAACACACACATTTTTCACGTAGCAGGAGTGACCTATTTGAGATGTCTTCTGTTTGAAACACTCCATTTCAAATACCCACATGGTCCATTCTCATACCCTCTTAAGATCTTTACGCGACATTGCTCTCAGTAAGGCACTGCTGAACGTCCTCTCAAAACTGCAACTACTACTCCCAAACAGCATTCAAATTCAAATACAGGGGACTGAGAGAGGTCCTTAATAACCCTATCGATACTAAATCAAATAATGTAGTACAGCCAATGGCTAGACAAACTGAGGGAATAAAATAGGAAAACAAAAATTATATCTAAGTATGTACAGAAATTTAGTAGATTATAAAAGAATCATTTTCTTGTCAAAGGGAATAAAATGGTCTTTTTAGTAAGTGATGCCAGGAGTTGCCAATTACAAAAAGAAAAAAAAATAGTTATGACCATATGTCACATGATATACCAAATAAACCGAGTTATTATTAAAGAAAGCAAAAAATAAGTACTGAAAGCATGCGGAACTCCTTTAAATTACTGGTATAAGAAAGAGCTTTCTATTCATAACTCAGAATTCAGAAGCTATAAAAACAAAGGTTGACAAATTCGAGTATCTACCTGGGGCGGAGGTGGGGGGAAGCTCTGAAAGCAAACTGCAGAATAAAAAGTCTTTCTGCATATGCAAAGGGTTAATCATGCCCTTCAATAATACAGAGCTCCTAGAAATAAATTTAAAACATCATTTGCTTAAAATGAAGCTCATAAACCAGCAGTCCACACAAAAGCAAACACAAACAGCTCTTCACCAGATGAAAAGGTAAAATTTCAAGGTATTATTTTCTTTTTACCTTTTACAGTAGCAGGGATTCTAACATTTGTTCCACTCCGTTGGCAAGGCTATAGGAAAAGCAGCACCATCAAACGTGAAAATGGGAGTATTTACTGGAATACCCTTCAGAAGAGTCCTTAGGCATTACAAACATTTGCCCTATAGCTAGTTTTGCCACTTTGGGGGTTTGTTTCATACATATGTATTCACAATTATTAAAGCTTATCTTCACACTTATGAACATGTGTATATGACTGTATACACAAGTGTACACATGTATTCACTATTATTTCAATAGTAAATAATTAAAAGTAACTCAAATATTCAGCAATAGAAGATTGTCTAAGTTTTAACAAACTGAGAGACTATTATACAATTAGGAAAGTATTAGCCCAAAGATCTCCCATGTTGATCTATAAAAATGACATGGTACAAAATACATTTATATAACCTATGTTCTGTATGCTATTAGGCTCCCTGCTTGAATAAAGAAATGTGGTAAATATTAAATATATTAAGGAATAAATAAAATTTGCTATTTATTTACACTCAACAAATGGACAGTGAGCTGCCAGTAGGAAACACAATAGTGAAAGAATAAGAATTACATTTTATGGGGTCAGAGCAATAGTACAGTAGGTAGGTGCTTGCCTTGCATATAGCTAACCTGGGTTCCATCCCCAGCACCCCATATGACCCCCTAAGCACCAGGAGTATTCCATAGTGCAGAGCCAGGAGCAATCCCTGAGCATCATCAGTTATGGCTGCAAAACAAAAAGCTCATCTTTTATAGTATCTTTATTTTCTAGTCACAAAAATAAACATAACGTATGGAGAGAATTTAACTGCTTACCAATTACTCATTGTGTTATCACTAAAAGACAAACCCGATAATAAACCCAAATCTGCTCACTTTGTTTCATATTTAGTTTACATTCCACTATGTAGTCTTATTTATAGCCAAGAATACACCCTCGGTCTTTGTCACATTAATCCTACCTATAGTACTCTTATTATTTTAATTCTCGTGTAACTAGCTATTCTTGGGCTTCTGAAATATGTCTATACCTCTAGTTCTCACCTAGTATACAAATGAATGAGCTTTGCTGGACCTTTTTATTGCACTTCTTAGTATCTTAAAGTTTTTCCACAATCGCAACTTTTAAGTTTTAAAGGTAAATCAAAACCAGGGGGAAAGAATAGTGAAAGAAACAACATCCCCTAAAAAATCAAAATAGCTCTTCTCAAGTTTAATGAGGATGCAAAAAAACTTGAGAATATTAAATAAACACTTTCACCCAGGATGCTCGGATAAGACTCAAAATTCTGCTCTCCCAAGGGGATCTGAGGTCAGTGCTTTCAAAGCACATTGAGTAATAAAGCTCTTCAAAGAGTCCGGAATAGTCACTACTAATTGAAACAAGCTTTCCAATGACCAGAATATGGCAAGTTCTGCTTTTATAAAAATCACAGTGGTGGCCCCACTCCACACTACTCTGATCTTATATCCTCTTTGTCATCTATCTTCATCTCTATCACTCCCTTTTAAAAACTTTTCAACTGCTCCCCAATGCCCTGGTTTCCATTAAATTTTTAGTACTGCTCATAAAATATTCACTAATTTAAAAGTACTCTCAGACAACCAGATTTCTTAACACTATTGCATTTAATATCAATCTATACACTATTCATAAGAAATCAAAATAAATTTCAAATAAGCGTTCTGAGGGCCAGAGAAAGTATATGCTAGGTAAGGTGCTTGCCTTACATGCAGGTTTGATTCCGGCACCCCACATGGTCCCTGAGCTCCACTAGGAGTGAAGCACAGACATGTATTGTCCCAAAATGAAATAAAATAATCAAAATATACTGTCCCTTTTCTATGGATTATTTCCCTCCTATGCTCATGCTTGCTAGGATCTAAATGGCACTTTCTCTGATACAAAATATTATATGAAGAATAATGATCTGATTTTTAGAGAAAAGGATTTAGTATTTTTGTGGAATTTTAAAACATTACCATCTCTCTTTGCTGATACTAAAAAAAAATTCAAAGATGCAAATATGTATTAGTTATCAGGGAAATGCAAATCAATACCAGAATGAGACACTTCACATATACTAAGATGATAAGAATAAAATGTCAGATAATGGGACCAGAGAAATAATAAGTAAGCAGGGTGATTGCCTGGCATGCAGCCAACTAGTTTTGATCCTCAGCACCTTGGATGGTATCCCAACCCCTGCCAGGAGTGAGCCCTGAATGCAGAGCCAGGAGTAAGCCCTGAGCACTGCTGGGTGTGACCCCGAACCAAAACAAGCCAGATAACAAAGGTGGTGAGAAAACAGATCAATATACATCATCATATGCTGCAGGTGGAAATGAAAAAAAAATTTGTCCATTTTGGAAAATACTCTGGTCATTACTTAAGCTATTACAATATGACTCAAGAGTTCCACCTTCTATAAATGTACCAAGACAAATAAAAACACGTGTTCATGCAAAAACTGTACACAAAGGTTCTTTCATCATTTACAAAAGATGGAATATTCCAAATGATGATTAATGATGAGTCAACATGGACTAACAAGGTATATTAGCCAATGGATGGATTCAGACTCAGCAAAAGAAAGAAGATTACATGCTATACCATGGGAGAGTCTCGAAACACAATGTGAATATTTTTAAAAGCCAGTCATGCTACAAATGCTATTATATCTTTTATAGGAAACTCCAGAATCAGGAACCTAATAGAGACAGAAAGTGTGCAAATGTGTATCTTCTACGAGGTGGAGGGATGGAAGAAATGAGGAGACAACAAGGAAATGATAGCTAAAAGTCTGAAGCTTCTCTTGAGGTGATAAGAATGTGCTAAAATTGATGCTGTTGACAGCCACTGATATAAAAGCATATAGTAAGCTGCACCATACGTATCACGCAAATAAACTGAACTATATATGAACTATGTATGAACTATATATATGAACTATATGAATTATATATGAACTATATCTGGAAGGTGCTTTTAGAAAGAGCAAACATGTTTAAGTCTAAACATTGACTACTATTCTATAGTATCACAACCATGTTTTTAAAAGAAAACCAGCAGTATTATTCTTTAATTGCTAACTTCAAGGCTGGAAACCTACAGAACCCCCTTTGCATCTCTCGCTGATGTTAAACTAATCACCAAGTCCCAGAGTCCTTTCCTCAAAATCTCTTACTACACTTGTTGCCTTAATTTTATCTCTGGCCTCTTTATGTCTTCACTATCCCTGTTTTTCTTACCATTTGCGTCTTCCAAGTCAGCAAATACTATTTTAATTGCTGTTTAAATTCAATTACAGTTTTCTCCATAACATTCTGAAAAGACTAATGTCCATTCCATCAAAGTTATATTTCTCCTAGCAAGATTTGGAATTTTTCAGCTTGTATGTTATGCCACAGTCAGCTCTATTTCTTCTAATACATCCAAAGAGGAGAGCGCTTTATTCAAGGCAGAATTTCCCCATGAGTCTGCCTTGAGTGCCCATTCTTCACACAGATCTCTATCTAACAAGTCATTCAAGACTTCAAAACTCCACATCACCCTAACGGGATTTGTGGGACTTCTACTATAAATGATTTCTTCCATCTCCTAACCACTTTTAGTACTGACTGTCCATGACATCTGTCTTAACCTTTTATTTACATGCTACAAAATTTTTTGTTTGATTTACCTGTCATGTATTTTCGCTTCTGGTTCAATCATATTGTACGCCAACCTATTGTTCCACACGTTAGTATCTTTTTTTGTTTTGTTTGTGTTTGGGGTCACACCCGGCCATGCTCAGGGGTTACTCCTGGCTCTGCACTCAGAAATTACTCCTAGCGGTGCTCGGGAGACCATATAGGATGCTAGAGATCGAACCCTGGTCGGCCGAGTGCAAGGCAAATGCCATACCCGCTGTGCTATTGCTCCAGCCCCACATAAGTATCTTTTTCATAGGACTGTCCTCTCCCTTCAGAGAAATATCACTTTTGTTTTTGGTATTACTGAGACCACACAGGACAGTGTTAGACTCAAAGTTGACCCCCAAGAAATGTACAGAATTAGCTATCTCAAAATTAATTTGGCTGTGAACTGTAATTAATCATCATATTTCTCATAATTTCATATATGTTTTACTACATATACTATAAATTTGATTGATAAAACCCAAAGTCAACAGATTAACATAGTACCTTGTCATACTGACAGACAATCACATTCTCTGTGTCAAACAGGTCTGGCACATCCTGCTCACTGACGTCATCTCCAGAATTTAGAGGGTCCTGAGGATGACAAGTGGTCACATTAAAGAACTTCATGATGCTTTTAATTTTATAAAGAGAGACATATTATAAAGATAATGAAGCTTGGCTCATATTATTGTCCATATAAGTCTAACAACCTGTTTGAATCCCAGCCTGACCATCTTATAACAGCAAGACTAACCTTCAACAAGTTACTGAAACTCCCACATATCTGTCTCTCATCTGTAAAATAAAGGTAGTAATAAGACTCACAGAACACTAAGTATATTAAAAACCAAGACCAGATGACAGTCTGGTTCCAGAGCAGAAATGACAGTACAACAGGTAAGGGTCTTGCTTTGCCCACAACCAACCCCAGTTGGATCCCTGACACCACAGTCCCCAAGCACTGCCAGTAATGCTCCCTGAGCAGAGAGCCAGGAACTAAGTCCTCTGCACCGTCAGTTGTGGTCTCCAAAAAAAAAAAATTGTACTGGTACTTGATAAATATGCAAAGCCATCATAAATGACAGCTGATAATATGTACACGCTTTTTACTCACAGATACTTTACTGTTTGTATGAAGATTACAGCACGTTGTACACTTCTAACCATGCACTTTTGTTATTTCCACACCTGTCATCTAAACTCCCCATTATCTTTAGTTAAGATAAACATTTTATATAATGCCTAAGTACTTAATACTGGATTAAATAACCAGTGCACAAATAAGTCTCATTTCAAATGATGGTCAGGCTAATTTTATTGTCATTCATTTTTTTCCAAAATATATTAAAAGCACGATGTTATACACTTAATTTTAAAAGTGATTCCATGTAAGATTCTTGCCTTGCAAGCAATCCAGGCAGTTTGGTTCCCAGCATGGCATATGGTACCATGTGACTCTTGAACACCAATGGGTATGGCAAAAAAAGATCCATACCTCTTCCACAATGTCTATTTGAGGGTCTTCATTATCACTACTGTTGGCTGTCGAATCTTCATTCGATGCACTGTCGGCTTCATCTTCAAGTACCTTCAGATCTCCTGCATCAAAAGCCCCTGGAAATTCATTCTCATCTATGTCCTTTTTTAGTTTCTATTTCATCATTGGAAGATGAATCACCAGCTCCATCTATTTGAATTATTCCATTAGTGTCATTATCTTCCACCTGAACTCTTAAATCTAACTGAGAAACAGAATCCTTAAAAAAAAAAAAGAAGAAGAAAGAAAGGAAACGCAGCAAAGTCAAGTTACATATCTAAATTTAAATCATGCAAAATTTTCCATTTATTGAACATTTCTCAAGAGGTCTCTTAAAATGTATATTCCCTATTACATGTTGTTACTTCCTAATCTTAAATTATAGAACATACCTAGTAGCATTTCTAGAAATGGAACACTTTATCCATTTCAAACAAAATAAACCTACTATAGTCATATACACAGCAAATGAGTACAGATGGTCTTAGGTATTTATCAGATTTTCCATATGCCATCTTAAATTCCTATCAGACCTGCTCTATTTTATTTGACTTAATAATTTAATGTTATTGCTCAATCTCGGTGGCTGAACGCCACTTGTCCCTCTAAGAATAGCTAAAAGGACAAAGAACCTCTGGCTCGGGCACATCTCTTTGACTCCACCATTTTCCCTGCATTAACATACGCCTCAGAGACCTGGGCCCTATGAAAGCAGGATGAGAATGCTATTCGGGTCTCCCAGAGAGGAATCGAAAGAGCTATGCTTGGAATATCACGCCTCACTCCAGTGAGAGAAGGAATCGGAGTTCTGACCTCCATCGCTATTCCAGAATCAGGGACGCTGTCTCGTTTGCCAAGGCATCGAAAATCAGATGGGCTGGACATGTAATGCGATTTGGAGCAACCGCTGGACTAGAGCCACTACCGACTGGATCCCACGGGATGTCAAAAGATCACGTGGCCGCCCACCTACAAGATGGTCAGACTTCCTTGTAAAGACCCTGAAGGAACGGTTTGAGGCTCTTCATGTTCCTGAATTAACCAGATGCCATTGAGCTACATTGGCACGAGATAGGGTCCAATGGAAATGTTACTGGCGCCCGCTCGAGCAAATCGATGAATAACGGGTTTCAAGTGATCAAGTGATCAAGTGAATTTAATGAAGTATAAAGAGCAAGTAACAACATGCTCCATTGATGTTAAAAAAAAAACATAAAGAATTGGAAATTAGTCCTGGGTTAAGGTTCTCCCTGACAAGAGAGCAAGGGCATTTCTTTCTCTTTGACTTTCCAATAAACTTCTCTATTTTCAGGAAGAAAAAATTATATATATTTGTACTAAGTAAAAAGAGTAAAGTGAACAAAAATTTACAGAACTAAAAATAAAAACAGATGTGTAGAATTACAGCTAAAGTATTCAGTATCCTTTTCGATCAAACTAAAATTCAGTCAAAATGTACAAATAAGACATTCAGTAAGAATGGGAGTTAAACAATGAACCAACCTAATATAATTAACATTATCGAATATCCCACCTTAAAAAACAGCAGAATGCACATTCTTTTTCAGAGCACAGAGAATGCTCACCAAGAGGGACCATCTTCAGTGTCAAAAAACAAAGCTCAACAAATTTAAAACACACAAAGGCCACTAGTCCAGTGGAATTTAATCAGAAATAAGTAACAAAAAGTTCTGGGGAATCCCCAGAAATTATAAAATACATTTTTAATATACATTAAATAAAATAACAAATCAAAGGGAGATTAGAACCGCGTTTTTATTAAATGCAAGAAAAAAACAAACTTTCAAAATATTGATGTATAATTAATTGAAGAAATAACTAGCTAATGAAATAACTAGAGCAAAATTTAGATCATTAACAAGTACTAGAAAAATAGCAACAAGAAAATAAACAGCTAAAATTTCAGTTTGAGAAAGAAAGACCAAAGCAAACATAAAAATAATGATTTTAAAATTGAAATTGAATTAAAACAAGATATTGAAACAAGATATTGATGATAGCCTCAAAAGTTAACTCTATGTAAAAATATCAAGAAAAGAGATAAGCTTCTAGTCAGACTGTTAAAGAAAAAAAGAGAAAATTAAAAGATATTATTAGAAATCAAAAGATTCTGAATACACTGAAAAATTAAGGAAAATGTCATATGTCATTTGATATGCTCTAACAAATTACCACAAACTAAATAGATTATAGACATTCGAAATTTATTATCACAGTACTTTAAGCCTTGGAAGTCTAAGACCAAAGCATCACAATATTTGATAGTTTGATAAGAGCTTTCCTTTTACTAGATTGTGATTTCTGCTGTGTTCTCATGTGAACAAAGGACTACATTATCTTTTAAAGAGTCACTAACTGTATTTATGAAGACTCCACTGTCATGCCCTAAGCATCACTTATCAATGTCCTACCCTCCTAACTGTCATCTCCCTTTGGTAATTGGGATTGCAACAAATAAAGATTTTAAAACTCTGATCACAGCAGAAATACTGCAACCCTTCATTCAATAAATTTTACAATTTAAATAAAATTAATAAATTCCTTGAAATACTTCACTTGATCACTTGTCATCCCGTTATTCATTGATTTGCTCGAGCGGGCACCAGTAACATTTCCATTTGACCCTATCACGTGCCAGTGTAGCCCAATGGCATGTGATTGCTTCAGGAATACAAAGAGCCTCAAACTGTTCATTCAGGGTCTTGAGGAAGAAGTCTGACCATCTTGTAGGTGGGCGGCCACTTGAACTTTTGACATCCCGTGGGATCCAGTTGGTAATGGCTCTAGTCCAGCAGTCATCTCCAAATCGCATTACATGTCCAGCCCATTTGATTTTTTGATGCCTTGGCAAACGAGACAGTGTCCCTGACTCTGGAACAACGAAGGAAGTTGGAGCTCTGAATTCCTTCTTTCACTTGAGTGAGGTGTGATATTCCAAGCATAGTTCTTTCAATTCCTCTTTGGGAGACCCAAATATCGTTCTCATCCTGCTTTCGTAGGGCCCAGGTCTCTGAGGCGCATGTTAATGCAGGGAGAATGGTGGAGTTGAAGAGATGTGCCCAGAGCTGGAGGTTCTTTGTCTTTTTAGCTAGTTCTTCAGTGCTTCTGAAGGCATTCCATGCTGCTCTCTTCCTCCTGCACAGCTCAGGTTTTAGGTCATTCGTCATGTTGATTTCTCGACCCAAGTACACATAACTGCTGCTGCATTCAGAGATGTTTGTTCCATTGAGAGTGAATGGGGCCTCTGGAACTAGTTCATTTTTCATGAACATAGTTTTGTTGAGATTCAGTTGTAGACCTATCTTTCCACATTCTCGGTCAAAGTCAGCCAACATTTGTGCCGCTTGGCTAATGTTTGGTGTTATTAGAATGATGTCATCAGCAAAGCGGAGGTGGTGTAGTTGCCGACCATTTATCTTCACTCCCATTCCTTCCCTTTCTAATTGTCGCATGATGTTCTCGAGGGTGGCGCTGAAGAGTTTTGGTGAAATGGTATCACCCTGCTGAACCCCCTCTTTTGACATCGATGATCACTTCTTTGTAGGATGGTGAGATCCTGGCGGTGAATCCATAATACAGCTCACGAAGGATCTTGATGTATTGGGCTTGAACGCCCTGTTTGGCTATGGCTTCGATGACTGCTTCAGTCTCCACAGAATCAAAGTTACTACACGGTAACTAAGCTCATTGAAGTTTGTAGGGAGTTCAAGATGCCACTCTGTCTCACGTTCATTGAAATACTACCAAAGTTTATTCGATAAAATGGTAGCCTACTTTGTCTTATATCTATTGAAGTAATTTAATACATAATTAAAATATTCCCACAAAAAAATATTTTCCAGAAATCAAAGTGGTACAAATACTTTTCAACTCACCTTATATAATTAGCACTACCTGACACCCACTAAAAAAAATAATATAGATCAATGTTATTCCTGAATGATAGCAAAAATTCCCAATGAAATTGTAGCAAACTAGCAACAGCCATGAATAATACAATGCAACTAAGTGTATGTGAGTTTTATGTTGTGATGCATTTGAAAATTCAACATTAGAAACTCCATGTATTTCATTGTAAAAATGATAGATTTGATTTCAGGTTTAGAAAACTCTTTTGAAAACTTCAATTTCACTTACTAAAATTCTCAGTAAAATTTGATCAGAAGAAATTTTCTCTCCATCTGATTTAGTTTACATAAAAATTAACCTACAGCTGATGTCATCATTAATACTAAGAAACTGACCATTTTTTGCTTACTATCATGAACAAAATGTTTTCTCTCACCACTGCTACTTAACATTATGCTAGGAGTCTAGTTAATGAAATACAGTGAGTTTCTAATGTTAATGAATAATAATTGTACTAAGCAGAAAAAAGTAAACCTCTAATTTACAGAACTAAAAAGAGAAAGAACATATAGAATTATAGCTAAAGAATTCAGCATTCCTGACTCAAACTAAAATTCAGTAAAAATGTAGAAATTAAGCATTCAGTAAGAATGGGAGTTACACAATGAACCAACCTAATATAATTAACATTATTGAGTACTCCACCTAAAAAAACAGCAAAATGCACATTCTTTTACAAAGCACAGGAATAGAAGGAAATTATCGCAACATAAGTTTTTCCACTAAGACTGGAACAAGGTAATGCCCACTCTGGACTAGAAGCTTAGGTACGGCCATTGGTCAAGATACAGAAATGAAAAGCATACAAATTACAAAGAAGCAAAACTAAGGATGTAAAAATGTGATATTATATTTACAAATCTAAAATGTCCACAAAAATTAAAACAGGTTAATAAGTGCAGCAAAACTTTAAAAAAATTAAGACAAAAATAATTTCTACAAGCTAATGATTAACAGCTTAAGAAAATGTTTAGAAAATAATTCCATTTATGATATTATAAAATATAATAAAATTTTAATAGTAACTATAACACAGACAGTAAAAGACATGCTTGCTAACAATTATAAAACATTGCTGAAATAAATTAAAGACAACACAAATAAGTAGGAAGAAATTCAGTGTTTACATATTACAAGTGTGTACTGTTAAAATATCAATAGTACTCAAAGCCATCTACAAATTCAATGTAAACCCTATAAAAATGTCAATGATAGCATTGCAGAAATAAAATATTTCATCTTAAAAGCCACACAGAATTATAAGTGACCTCAAATACCCCAAACAACCTTTCAAAAGAACATACATTCTAGAGGTCTCACATTTTGTGATATCAAAATGTCCTGACTAAACTACTCTAGTCAAGTGTGATACTGACACACAGCTCAATGAATAGAGTCCAGAAACAGGACCAATGACTCAGTAGTAAAAGGACCGCCTTTTTAACCAAAGGAGCTGTAGAAAATAGGAAAAACAAATTGAAAAAAAAAAAGCTGTACTCGTACCTTACACTATAAACAAAAACTAACTCAAATGAATTAATGAACAAATAAACTCAAATGAACAAATTAATTAAAGACAAATATTAAAAGCCAAAACTATAAAACACTTGGAAGGAAATTTAAAACTCTTACAGAAAGGACCAGAGAGATAATACAGTAGATTGGGCATTTGCCTTACATGTGGCTAACACAGGTTTGATCCCCAGCATCCCACACGGTCTGCTGAGAATTTAAAAAAAAAAAAAAACAACCTTGACTACATCAAAGTACTCCCAACAAAGTGAAAGGAATAGGAGCAAGTATTTGAAAATAACAAATCATCATCAAAAAAATGCATAAATAACTTTTGCAACTCAATAGCACCAACTAAATTATTTTTAAATGCATTGAGGCATTATCCAAAAGAAAAGGAACAGCAGTATTGGAGAGGATGTGGGAGAAAGGAAAATTGGTACAGTCATTACAGAATGTAACACAGGGATGACTCCAAAAATAGACATTTTCTAGAATCCATTTATTCCAGTTCTGGGTCTTCCCCAAACATACTAACTTTCAAGAGCCCTGTGTACTCCCAAGTTTACCAAAGCATTGCAGACAATAGACAAGGTCTGAATACAAGCTAAGACTACCCATCAACAGAGGAACAATAAAGAAGTTGAGGTCTATATATGTAACTGAATATAGCTATCAGAAGATGAAGTCCTGTCCTTTGCAATAACATTGGATGGGCTTGGGAGGACGTTATGCTAAGTGAAATCTCTCAGGTGAAAGGCATGATTTTATTCATACACTTGTGTACACAGAGAAAACAAATGAACCAGAACCAAAGAATTGATACCAGAGTAAGGAGTTTGCCTTATCCACCAATCTCAGTTGGGACATCCACATGGTCCCCTAAGCACTGCCAGAAGGGAACATAACCCCTGAGCACAGCTGCTTGTGGCCCCAAAACCAAAAATAATTTTAAAAGTCAGTGAACTGAATAAGACAAATATGAACTTTTATAATATAAGACCACTGGATGGTTATCAGCAGGAGTTAGGGCTGTATAACCTGGGTGAAAGGACAATTTTATGGGGAATACTGAAATGACTTTTAATGGTAAAATTAATTTAGCATGTACTTGTTGATTTTCTTTGGTTTTTGGCCACACCTGGTTGTATTCAGGGCTTAGTCCTGGCTCTGTGCTCAGGGATCACTCCTGGCGGGACTCAGGGAACTCTATGTAGTGCCAAGGATTGAACCTGGGTAGGACACAAGCAAGGCAAGAATCTGACACTCTACCACCTCTCTGGTCTCCTCTCGTTGGCTTTCAATGATAGACACCTGAACTTAATGCAACATTACTTCTTATTTTTAGGGGGCATGATCATGTTTCACTCTATGAGCAGCAAACATTTGTGATCTACTTTAAAAAGTACAGCTACAGGCAAACACACTTTTATTGCCTTTAGCCTCACCTTTCTCTTTTGATTGAATCACCATGAGATACACAGTTACAAAGTTGTTAGTGATTGGGTTTCAGTCATACACTATTCTAACACCCGTCGCTTCACCAGTACACATTTCCCACCACCAATGCCCCCCAGTTTCCCTACTGCCATCCCACCCCCCAGACTGCCTCTATGGCAGATACCTCTCTCTTTCTCTCTCTCTCTCATAGCCATTATGGTTAGCAATACAAATACTGAAAGGTTATCAGGAAAAAAAAGGGAAAAAAAGTAAAGGCCAGAAAAGATGTAGAGAAATAGAAGTCCTGCACACTGCTGGAAATAAAATAAAAATCATAAGCTGTTGTTCTTGTGTACTGAAAGGATCAGTGTGCGGAGAACAAGATACTCAGAATCGCCCTGGTGCAGATAATAATAAGAAGGACCTTGTGGGTACCATCTAGATTACATGAAGCTCAAGAAGTTAAGATGTATTACTTTATACCAGCCCCCTCTCTCCAGTGTTTTACATAAGAGATAATCTTGGTAGAAAGGATTAGACCTTAGCATAACCTTTGTTTATACCTGCAATAGGGTGTGGCAATACACTCTGTTTAGAGTTCTTTGTTGATATGACCCTCCCCCTCCGATTAGATTACTTTGGTGTATATAAGGGGCTGACTTGAGTCCCCTTCACCTTTTACCTTTTGGGCCTCTAAAGCTTTCGACTTTTGGCTTTTGACTTTTTTGCTCTTTTGCCTTTTACTCCTTCTTCTGGGTAGGACTCAGCTCGGGTGAGATCCTCTCTCTTTGGTGGGAGATTTAGGCTCTTTTGTATGGTCTAAGTTCAGACCAAAGCTAGAGTTTGTTCATTATATTGGAGTGCTGTGGAAGAGCTTTTGTACTATTAAAAGCCTTTTTTGGAACTGCACCGACTCGTGAGTTTTCATCTGTTCTCCCAGCGTCCTTGGAGGTAGAAGAGAACTTCTGTCCTGACACTGTCGGGGGACCCCTGCAGCGCTCCCGACACCAGTTCAATCCCCACCACTACATATGGTACTCTGAACACTACTAGGAATGATATCTGAGTACAGATGCCTGAGAATCACCAGGTGTGTTCTCAATCTGCCCTCGAAAGAGCTAAACAACTGCCATGCAAACTGCATATCTGCCTATATACCACAAACAGGAGACAGAGAGAGAGAGAGAAAGAGAGAGAGAGAGAGAGAAGAGCACCATTAGTCACAGATGCCAAAAGGTAACTTTAGTGCAGGGACAGAGAAAAAATGCTTTTACACACAATGAAGTATCATTAAATTTAAAAAAGAAGCAAATTCTGACATTTGCGATGACACTGACATTCCCTTAAACACTATGCTCAGAGGGGCCAGAGCGATAGCCCAGCGGGTAGGGCATTTGCCTTGCATGTGGCCGGCCCATGCTGGCCTGGGTTCAATCCCCGGCATCCCATATGGTCCCCCAAGCACCGCCAGGAGTAATTCCTGAGAGCAGGGCCAGAACCCCTGAGCATTGCCGGGCATGACCCAAAAAAAAGCAAAAAAAAAAAAAAAAACCCACTATGCTCAGAATAAAAATACACATAGGGACGGGAGCAAAAGTACAGAGGGTACTTGCCTTGCAGGCAGCCAGCCCTGGTGCGACCAATGAGATCCTGTATGGTCCCCTAGGCCTCCAGGGCTGCCCCATGAGCACAGGGCCAGGAGTCCTGACCATTACCAGGTGTGGCCCAACAACCAAAAAAAAGTTTTTTAATACATGTGTATACACACAAAAGAATATACTATCTGATTCTATTTTTAAGAAAAGCCTAACATAGACTAAAAGATGGAGCAGAATGGTGGCTGTTGGGACAAGGGAGAGGCAGGAAGTTACGGTTTAGCGGACATGGAGCTTCAATTTGGAAAAAGCAAATGCACAGACAGACGTGGTGACAGCAACACGGTGCAAATTCACCCACTGGCATGGAAACGTAGCAGTGGTTAAAATGGCACATTGTAATGTGAGTTATACTTTATCATAATCTAAAACAGGTCACACAGCAGGATCATGCAAAGACATAAGTCCTTCACTGACCAGACATCTAGGACAAAGATCACCAAGGAACGCCTCGAAGCTGGAATGGGGAGTGGGGCTTCATTTTCAAAAGTCATAAATGTCTCCCCAATAATCAAGCAAGAACTTTAAGCATTATCTTTTGAAAAGAAAACTTCTGAATGAAGAATTTAACACTTTGTCTAAATTTTTGACAATACCTTGAAAATTAGAACAATTTAAAATCTTCACGGGGCTGGAGCGATAGTCCAATGGGTAAGGGCATTTGCCTTGCACGCGGCCAGCCCATGCTGGCCCGTGTTCGATCCCCGGCATCCCATATGGTCCCCGAGCACCACCAGGAGTAATTCCTGAGCGCAGAGCCAGGAAAAACCCCTGAGCATCGCCGGGTATGACCAAAAAAAAAAAAAAAAAAAAAGCAAAAAGAAATAATAAAAAAAAATAAAATCTTCACTCCATAATGTACTTGACTTTCACGAGTCACTGAGACTTCCTTTTGTATAGAAGTGTTGGGGGAGTGGGGAGGTGTGGAGACACACCTGGCAGTGCTATGGGGCTACTGCCAGCTCTGTGCTCAGGGATCACCCGTAGTGATACCTGGGGAACTATGGAGAGCTAGTGATTAATCCTGGGCCCCAAGCATGCAATGCATGTGCTCCGCCCCTTCATGCTATCTCCGTCGGAGACTTCTTTTAGATCTATTCATTGTGTCTTAGCCTTATGCCATGTGTTAAATCAGGGCAATGCCTTGTTTTCTCTGGAGCAGCACACCATTTGTTGCCATCTATCTCAGGAATTCCATCAGTGTAAAATACCAAATTATGCTAAGCAAAACAAACCAGAAGACCCCCACCTCTTATTATTACAAAGGTTTTCAGTTTCAAAAAAAAATGGGGGACTTACAACACAAAAAATTCTTTGATGGTGCCAATGTGCACACAATGGTTAAAATATAATGTTGGTTACTCTGAGGAGCACTGGTATTTTTAACCTGTTGAATGTTAAAGACACTGTTGATTCTTCCCTGAAATCCGGCAGAATGTAGAAAATGTCAACAGTTCTAGTGCAAATGACATCATCTGAGAGACACTGCTTCAGTTTTTCCCTCTGCTCGAAAATAAAGTCAGCTCAGAGATTTCCAAGAGCACTTCGATTAAAAAGAGCTTTCGTGGCTGAGTGGCACAACAAGTAAATGCGTCAGATGCGTCAAGATAAAGCATTTGCTCACCAAGTGGAGCTTCCAGTCTTTTTGATGTCAGCTTTCATCGAATCAAAGAACCATACCGGGCAGTGGGACAGGTGGGGGTGAGGGTGGAGACAGTACAAGGACTAAGGTGCTCGCCTTGCATGTGGCCACACCACAGTCCCCCAAACATCACTAGGAGTGAACAAAATCTTTTTTATTCAAAACTTGGTTAGGACTTTACATCCATATATGGAAGTAAATATAAAACAAGAGAAACCTAGGCTATAACATATAATTTTCACGTTTTCAGCTAAAATATGTGAAAGTCCGATGTCTATCATCATAATGACAGGGAAGGCCTTTAATTCTTAATAGCAATCTAATCAGATGTCCTCCAGAAATAAAATCTTGATATTATTTGACCATATACTATAATAGCCTGGATCACTCTGCTCTCATTTAGCAGGAAAAAAAATACCTTGATATATTTTGACAAATGCAAAAAAGTACTTTGATAAATTATATTTTCTTGCCTAAAAAAAAAACATTTGCTGGGGAGATAGGCCTAAAGAGCTCATGGGTGTGCCTTGTAGATGGGAGTCCTGGGATCATACTGCAGCATCACCTGGTCCCTATAGCACAGTGGGGCAAACCCACCAGTATGAGTCACACTGGGGAGGAAAGGAATGGATGAATCACATATCAGTTTTTTACAATCTCTGATATAGAGCTATTTCAGGAGTGGTATATGCTACTAAAAAAAAACTTTCTTAATGGACTCAACCCGAAATTCAATTATTAACAGAACATTTTAGACTTTAGAGTATAAGAACAGATATAGAAGAGAGACACGCCCACATGTTGAATCACTCATCAGCCTGTTCTACCAATTCACGACCAAGTCTTAGAGGAGATGGATGCCAAGCAGCTAAATTTCATGGACACGGCAGTCCCCACTGGCCGAGAACTCTGGGGTGCTCTGAGGGAGGGGGGCAAGGCCTCTGAGTCCACGTCCTGCCAAAGCCCCAACAGACACACACTCACCCCACTGCTGCGGCCATGCCAAGGGCTCAACTCCACGCCTTTGCTATTACTCTCTGAAGAGACCCCAAACTTTGAAAATGATCAGGTACCCTAGAGCTCAGGCTGAGAACTTTGGAATCTCCTTGAGTAGGGCAAGCAGGCTCCCCCCCATCCCTCTATACTTACAGAGGTAGGTGGCACCCACACGTACCTCCCACAGCCCCGCCATGACAACTCATTGGCCCAGACTATGGATCCTGAAGTGTCTGGACTGCTGCTGCCACACAACACCTCTGGATTCCTCAACACTGAAATCCCAGTTGGCGCACACCAAATTAGATGGGAAAGTGATATGGAAGCAGCTAAACTCAGCAAACAAAAACAGCACCACAGAAGGCTCAAGTAGCAACAAACAGCTTAATAAATCCTTAGACAAGGACTTAGTAACCCTGTGGTGAAATGTAACAATTCTCACATCTAAAAAAAAATCAATTTTTAAAACTTACTGGTTTTAATACTGGAGCTTTTTTGTATATCTCCGGTGGTATAATAAAATACTTAAAAAATATCTAATCAATTCCAACTCTAGAACAGTATCAGCAGTTGTGGCTTTTGTCTACATTAAAAAATAAAATTTTGGGTGGGTAGCGATAGCCCAGCGGGTAGGGCGTTTGCCTTGCACGGCCGGCCTGTGCCGGCCCGGGTTCAATCCCGGCGTCCCATGTGGTCCCCTGAGCACCACCAGGAGTAATTCCTGAGTGCAGAGCCAGGAGTAACCCCTGAGCATTGCCGGGTGTGACCCAAAAAGAAAAAAATAAATAAATAAATAAATGTTAAAAAATTTAAAAAAATAAAAATAAAATTTTTTAAAGAATGGCTGTGGAAGAAAATAAAGTTCTTATTTGAAGTTATATATTCTTTGTCCCCTCACTCCATTTTCCCTCATACACTGATGGTGAGCTTGATTTATGGTTCTTAATTTTCACTGTCACTGGACTATCTCAATCACTTCTGGAAGCCCCTAACCACCAAGTGTACCCCACTCCAGAGTAATCAGAACTAAGTAAGCTAGAACAGACCATGCTTGTCTTTGGTTTTTTGTTTTTGGAGGGTTTACATTTGGCAGTGCTCAGGGGTCACTCCTTCCTGGTGGTGCTCAGGGGACCATGCATGCTAGAAGCCAAGGCTTTCTTTATGCAAAGTGGTTAGCCCAATAAACTATCTCTTCCAGAAACATTTTTATTATTTTTGAAGCTACAATGTTTCTGATATATAGCCTAAGTTGGTAACTATTATGTCATATTAACCAATCATAAATCTTGTTCTTTAAAAGCTTATATTCTAAGTACATACATAAGTATGTACACATTCCAAGGTGCTAGGCATATAAAGTTCAGTGCACTCTCAATGCAAACAGGACATGTTAAAGTCATTTATAGCTATACTATGAATATTATGAGATTATGAGATATTTATTTAATATATCATGATGTATCAGAAGAAATACAACTGATCTACTAGAGGGATAGAGGGGAAAGAGACAATATTTCTTTTATAATAGTAGATAATCAGAAATTAACCAGAGAAAAGAACAGCAGGGAGAAAATCCAAGTATAAATCAAAGGGGAAAATGCAAAAGCAAAAAGAGGTTGGAAACAAGATTGATGTAGGCAAGCCCACAGTTTCATACTGCTAATCAAGTAGTGACCATTAAATTAAGAAAAAGTTGTCTGTAGCTTGAGTACCCAAACAGACAGTTGTATACCACGAGGCAGAAAAAATGAATGATTACAACATTAAGGTAGAGCTTTCCAGAAGGCAGATAGACATGTGAATGAGTAAAGGAGAGTAAATGAGAAAAACATAATTATCAGCAACTAGATGCTAATTATAACCTAATAATGGCATGACTGTCCAGGCAAACCGTGCAGAGAAAGGGGCTGAGGCGAACCTGAAGAAATAAAGAGGAACTCCTGAACAAGGAAGTGAATGGTGTCAGGGAAATAATTTAAAGATAAGGCAGCAGAAATGACAGAATTTGAGGAGGTAGCAAATGAATATGATGGGGAGACCAGACTAAAGATAAAAGAGGAGTTCAAGAACATTCTCTGGCATACCTATTATTATACTTTGAAATTCCAAAAGGACTTAAGTTTCCAGTTTTCTACATTGTAAAATTAGAAAAGAAAAAATTCATGGAGAAAAACTACACAGTAACATGCACTTTAAAATAGGAGCATACAAATAAATGTAAGTACTATATTTTAAGAACCATTAAGACACACAAAAAGCTCATTGATCATTCAGATCTCAGGAAATCTACACAGCGGAAGCAACAGTTCACCTCACTGTGACATGCTTTAAGCACTATGGATTTCTTAAGAGCTACTTTTAAAAATAATTTTCTTACACACCTTTTGAAAATTATGCCAACATAAACTTTATCAGTTTGCTACTTTAAAGGTATCCTACAGCAAATTGACTTTAAAAATATAATTGTGTAAGAGAAGGAAAAGAGAGAGAGGGAGAGAGAAAAGAGATAAAGAACCTGCCATTTAGGCAGGCTATGGGACGAGGGGGAGGGAATTGGGGACATTGGTGGTGGGAAATGGGCACTGGTGGAGGCCGGGGTGCTGGAACACTATGTGACCGAAACCTCTAAACATGAGCAATGTTGTAATTGTATATCTCACGGTGGTATAATAAAATATTTAATTATAAAATATATATAATTGTTTATGTTTGTGTTTTGGACAAAGACCTATTTGACAAGATTATATTCTAGTTTACTATAGTATGTTTGACTGATGTTATATGAAAGTTTACCTGTATATCAAAAGTCTATAAATATAATACTATGATCTAAAAGTCACTATAATTGCCAAACTATAAAAACTATATACATATATCATCTTTGGTTTTTTTCCTCAATCTGAATTTTTTTACATTTATTTATTTATTTTTGACAATTACAAAAATGTTTGTGTTTGGGTTTCAAGCCATCCAGTGTTCCGGCACCCATCCCTCCACCAGTGCCCACCTCCCACCACCATGTCCCCGATACCTTCCCCTCCCCAAGCCTGCCACTGTGGCAGGTTCTCCATCTCTTTTCTCTCTTTCTCTTTCTCTCTCTCTTTCTCTTTTCCCTCTCTTACACGTTGTGGATTGTAATAGACTTTCGACAATTATTGGTCCACTGTTCATTTCTCTGTCTTACCTAACCTCTGCTCCCACACATTTGTGGTAGTTTCCACCTTTGGCAAGACCTCCTGAACTCTGATAATTTTAAAAATCATGAGTTTTATTTTATTCCCAGAGATCAGGATAAAACTAAATTTCAGAGAGCATTTATTTAATAGTTTTAGGATTACTTCAAATTTCATTGTTTGCTTCTAAGTGCATCTGGAATTTGAACCGATAAAGAAGATATTCTTATATAAAGAATATAAATTATATATATATTCTTGTGAGCGCTGGGCACAGGGAGAGCAAGTAGCAGCTCTGTCTCATGTCTGTCTCCATAAATTATATATTATAATTAATTATAATTCTGTAATAATTATTTATCCACAAAGCTTAAACTCTCAACCACTATCCTCTAAACAATCTCCATTAAACAGCAGATTAAACTCTCCCACCCAAAATCAGCAAAGTTCCTTTAGAGGTCAAAGAAAAGCACCTCCAAAAATTACAAAGAATGGAAACACTTATTTAAAACAGACATTTTTACCTCCATTTACCTTAAATGGACATTTAAAATTTTGCTCATTTTTACAAGTATTATGTAATCATGAGTTCAACTCACATTCTTAAATTACATCATTGTAATGTAAAGAGAGAAAAATACTCAAAAAACATTTTAATTTTAAATATTATTACCCAACTAAACCAAAAACAAATATACTAAGATATATTGAGCAGACTTCAGACATCTGAAACACCCTAAAAGAGGTCAAAGTTTTCTGATAGTAGCTTTCTTTATTCATTATCCATCAGTGTTTCTGCCTTCCCCCTCGACCTCAGAGTGTGGGGGTGCGTTTATCCACTGCTATAGATTTGTACAGCAGGGCTAGAGAGCCACTGAACTATTAAGAGACCTTTCATTATTGACCACATGTCACTAAATTGTATAAAGTAGGATATACTGACCTATCCCTGAACAGCACCAGGAGTACACCCCCTCAACACTGCCAGGTGTGACCAAAAAGTCACACATACACACCCCAAATAAATCTAGACAGAAAAAAAATTGGGGGGTAGTTTAAATTCCAAAACCAATTAGTATTTTAACAGGTAGAAAAAAAACAAAATATCTACTAGTAAGATGATTCCTAATGTAGGAGCAGCATTCATGTTAAAACCTGGGAACATTCAATGCAGAAAGAAAGAAAAAAAAGCTGAACCACTTTTGTATATTAGATATGATGACCAATTACCTCAAATATTTAATTACTAGGATGAACTTACACGATTTTTCTTTTCAATTTATCTGTAAATAAACTATTATCCATGGCAGAGCGTGGTGTATTCGATATGCCAAAAACAGTAACAATAATGGACCTCATTCCCACGAATGGAGACACTACTGGCGCCCACTCGAACAAATCGAAGAACAATGGGAAGACAAGTGACAAGTAACAAACTATTATCACAATATATGGGAGAGGTAAATGGATCCCAGTAAAAAAGAATGCGTTGTCTGTAAAGAAATATCTAATCTGATCATTTCCAACGAAAAGAGATGGTGAGTGTGGATACTTTAAGAATTGATAGTTCTATTTCAAACAATGATAGGCAATATTTTTGGAGCCAGAGTTTTAGCCTGGCGCTTGCCTCCCATGCGGCCAACTTGGTTCTGTTCGGCAGCCCTTATGGTCCCGGAGCACCAGGCAGGCGTGGCCTTTGAATATTGATTGTGGGATTGATATCGGAACCTAATATGTGTGAGATTTGAGCATGCCGTGTCATGACTAACTTTAAATTATGGTACTTGAATAATAATAATAAAATAAAATAATAAATAATAATAATAATAATAATAAGCTAATAATTTAAAGGGAAAAAAACTCATACTTTTCATAAGTTTGCAGTAAACTTGTTTGAGTAAGAATCAGTAGTAGCAGATGTCTAACCATTGACCCAGAGCATCTCCTAATACCACGAAGTGGACACAGAACTACCTTCTCTGAGCCAGGAAGGCTGCTGGGCTCGGCGGTGGCTCCTGTCTGCCTGCCGGCATCACATCCAGACATCCCTGCGCTTCCAGAGCACGGAGCTGAGCATCAGGCAGGTGCTGCCGCAGAGGGTCCTGGGGCCCTGTGGACAGGGCCCCACCGCACCGGCCTGGGGTCACCAGCGCTGGCTCCACCACGGGATCTGCATGTGCGACCTGAGGAGGAAACACAACCCCTGGAAAGCCGACATACGGAGAGCCCTCCGGGGGACTCAGCAACGCTTCCGGCATGCCTTGATGCTCACTGCCAGGAGGCACAAGCATGTCTCTGGTGGCACTTTCTAAACGCTTCCTTTCCACCATCCCAGGATACAGAACCGTGGGCTGTGGGACTGCAGTTTCCATTCTCTGTGATTTCTCAGGAGCCGCCTGCAGAAAGCATGGGGTCAATCGAGGCACGCTGGCTTGTATGACAGAAGGTTGCCCAAGCTGCTGAAACACTTGCTGAATTGGATGCTGGATGAAACTTCCTCTTCCGGGGTCTGTGCCACCATAACCGGCACATTGACTTTATAAAGGTGACCTTGAGAAGGAGAAAACAATCCTGTAAATATAATAGTGTTCTGATTTCCTTTCTCAAAATAAAAAATATTTCATGCTCAACTGGTTGAGGAGAAACCACGAATAATAGTGGTTATCTCCAGTTTCTCTTTTCATCTTCAGGCTTATTTCTTTATTTCTCTACAATATTCTTGATGAGAGGTAGCACAGAGATGTAATTTTGTGTTTGTGAAAGTTTAGACAAATGACTTGATTTTAACAACATTGCTTATAAAAAGTTTTGTAAAACTTTTAAAAACACAAATTCCCTTATATTGAGAAATAGAATTGGGAATAAAACACAGGACAGGCACTGTCTATTTATTGTCTTAAATATGGTTTATGAAAATTTCTCATCATTTCAGTAACTTCCAGTACACAGTTTGACAAAATAATGAACATTAACATCCAGAAGTCAATATCATTTTAAAAACAAACTATGTCTCTGCTGGATTCTTACCAGATGCAGTTTGTAGTGTCACACCTGTTGGCACATGAATAGGATAGCCAGGAAAAGTAAAGTTTGCATTGGAGTTTGAGGTGCCCTAAACATGAGAAATTCACATTACAAAGTTAGAAAGGGCATTTACCTGCATCTGTGTTTCTCTGATCTTACACACACAGAGCGCAAAAAATCTGATTCAAAACAATATTGCTGTTTAACAACAGCAATGTTAGGGCTGGGTTCTTTTTTTAAATTAAATTATTGTTAGATACACAGTTATAAAGTTGTTCTTTATTGGCTTTAGGTCATACAATGTTCCAACACCTGTTCCTTCTCCAGTGTATATTTCCTACCATGAGTTTCCTCAGTTTCCCTCCTTTCACCTCCACTCAGTCTATGTCTACAGCTGTCTCTCCCTCTCTCTCTCTCTCTCCCTCTCCCTCTCCTCCCTCCCTCCCTTTCTATCCCTCCCTTTCTCTTTCCTCTCTTCCTCCCTCTCTTTCCCTCCCTTTCTCCCGGGCATTATGATTTGCAATATAGGTACTGAAAATTTATCATGCATTTTGGGACTGAGTTCTTTAAATAACACAAAATTTAAATATAGATCATCTGATTAAAGAAATAATGAATTTTATTCTACCACTACTAGCTATAATCGCCCAGTAAGCCAGGGAGATAGTTTAATGGGCAGTGCATGCTTTGCATACAGGAGACCCTGGTTCAATCCCTGGCCCATATGGTCCCCTGAGTAATGCTGGGAGAAATCCCTGAGCAACAAACTGGGATAGCTCCAAAGCACTGCCAGGTGCTTTGGTACCAGGAACCCCAACACAAAAATAAATAAAAATGTTCCATTAAAACAATACAAACATTGGCTTATAAAACTTGTCTACTCCATTGCTTTGCCAGAGCCTGATTCTCAAGAACTCACATGCAAGACCCATAACTGCTCATAGAAATCCTACTTTATTTCTGTTGATCTCCAACAATGTTGTAAAGTGATCATGTACTATTTTGTCAGGTTTATTTGGAGTTAGTTCAACCTCCAGTTTCTTTGGCAGGGAGGTGTGGGACCATACCCAGCAGGCTCAGGAACTACTCCTGAAGTCATTCCTGTGGTGCAAGGTGAGCACCTTAACCCCTGCGTGACTCTCTCTTGTCTGATCCTCAACTTTTTTTAATGCTAAATTAAACATTTTTGTATCTGACAGATCTACCAAAATTTACAACACTGATTAGCAAAAAAACAATGTTCAGGACAGGAGAAAAAGCACAATCTCTCAGATCACTACAAATGTATATTGTACAATCCTTTTGGAGGGTGATTTTGTGATATGCGTGAAAACTAAAAACATGCATGATCTCTGATCCCAAAAGTCTGTTTCTAAGAAGTTATTCTATTATCTCACAAGACAAATACACAAAAACATACCTACATGTATAATTAATTGAATGTCATGTTAAGAAAAAAATATTAGAAATAATTTAAATGCCCGTCCATAAAATATCAGTGAATTAAATAGCTTCATAATTGTAGATCTCATGATGGTATAATAAACCTTTTAAAAATATTAAAAAATTTTCAAATCAGTGATATATCTATAATCTACTAGTTACTTACTGGTTAGCAATTGCCACTGAAGGGCCATTTAGGTTAAAAGCCTAAAATTTTTAAGTTTCAGAAACTGTACAAGAATGATCCTACTTTTCTGAAATCAATCTAATTTTCTTTTTGTTTATATAGGGACCTCACCTAGCAGTACAACAGGGAAGTGATCCCTTCCAGTGATGGTTGATGACAGGGACCCTGGTGATCTGGTGCTCTGAACCAACCATCAATGTGGTTCTTGAACAACACCAGACCATGCCCTGGGTTGCTCAGGGGACCATGCAGGGCCAGGGATCAAACTTGGGGCCTCACACATGCTAGGCATGTGCTCTGGCTCTACTATTTGAGCTAATCTTTGGCCCAAATCTAGCAGTTTTTTTTTAACTTACTTTTGTTTTGTATTTTGCAATGCCAGGATAGAATCTTAAGCAAAGCATAAGCTCTACCACTCAACTACACCCCTAGGCCTAATATAATGTCCAAGAACTATAAATGGAGAACTGGAGTGATATACAGCAGGTAGGACATTTGCCTTATAAGCAGTCAATCTGGGTTCAATCCCTGGCACCCTACATAATCCCTCAACTCCTGGCAGGAGTGACTCCTGAGTGTAGAGCCAAGAGTCAGTCCTGAGTACCACCAAGTGTGATCCAAACACCAATTTTTTCATTGTAGATGGATATACATCAAAAAGGAGCATAATTATCATCAAGTGCATAATGGTCCTGGGCTTTCTATTTTCACTTTCTAATTTTTTAACTTTTTGTAGGTGTATTTAAAAGATCTTTTGCATGATTTTGAAGGCAGAGATTTTTCTTCACCAGTTATCAAAAGCAACACCATTCTTCCCAAATAGCTTATTGAGGGTACTGTGTTTGTTTGGTATCATTGAACAAATAGGATTAAATTGCCGACAAAAGCTTTGAACATTTAGTTCAAATGGACAGCACAGGGGAAGTGTGCTGGGCTCATGAAGCTTTGAACTGAAGCATGGTCACTCATCAGGGCCAGAGCGATAGTACAGCTTGCTGGGCACTTGCCTTGCCCACGGCAAACCTGGTTCCATCTCTGACACCCCATATGGTCCGTCAAGCCCATCAGGAGAGATTCCCTAAGCACAGAGCCAGGAAATAAGTCCTGAGAATCACTGGGTGAGGCCAAAAAGGAAAAAAGGTAAAAAGATAGTTCATGAGCTGAAAGAAAACGAAAACTGTTAGTGGATTATATGCCACTGACACCATGGAAGAAAGGTAAGAAAAAATGTGATATATTCCCTTGCTAAAAACTACTCACTTTCTCTATGTTAAATGTCTGTTTTGTTTTGTTTTTTAATTTGTCACTGAGAAATTACAAAGACATCCATGGTTGGGATTCAGGGACACAATGTTTCAACACCAATTCCTTCACCAGTGTCCACTTCCAGCCACCAATAGCCCCCACCTCATACGCACACTGTTTGCTACCCACCCACTCATCGGCCTCTAAGAGAGGTGATTTGTTTGTAAGTTTTCATACTGTGGTTTAGAGCACTGTAACTGAGAAGACTTCATGCCACCTTTCAGCACCCAAAAATGACATTTTCTCCTTTTCAAATCCCAGTGGAGGAGAAACTTTCACTCTACCCCTCTGCTATACAAAGGTTAAAAAATGTCTAAATAAATGAAATTTAAAAAAAAACACTTAAATAGCAGGAAAAACTTTAGACTGTTGCTCAACTCCTGGAGGGGAGGAAATAAATACAGTATCAAAACTATCTATTTATTGTGTGAAATGGTAATGGCAGATTAAAACTCACCATTGAATATACACAAAGAGACTTAAGTGATAAACTCTAAATATCTGCAGGGCTAGCCACAATGTGTAAAAGAAGAGGGAGAGAGATGCAGAGACAGAGAGAGAAAGAGAGGAAACAGGGCTACCTGCTGTTGAGGCAGCCTAGGGGGTGGGCGGGGGGGTGGGGTACATTGGTGGTGGAAATGGGGCACTGGTGGAGGAATGGGTGCTGGAATACTGTATTACCAAGAACCAATTGTGAACACCTTTGTAATTGTATGTCTCACGGTGGTATAATAAAAAATGTTTTTAAAAATCTATTTATCATTAACAATGTATATAGTATTTTACAATGTATTAAATCTCCACACAGCAGGGCCAGAGAGATAGTTCGAAGTGAAGGCATTTGCCTTGCACACAGCCAGCCCAGGAGTGATGCCTGAACACAGAGCCAGGAGTAAGTCTGAGCACAGCCTTGTGTGTCTCAAAAAAAAACAAACAAAAAATAACTACAGACATTCCTTAACCTTGTATATACAGCCTTAACAGATATTAACAAACTACTCTAGAAAACAAGAAAATAACAATTTGGGGGCCAGGAGATAGCTTGACTGTATGCAGAGATCCCAAATCATAGGCATCGTATGATCGCCCAAGTACCACCAAAAATAATGCTGGTGACCCCAGCACTGCCCAGCCCAACAGCACCACCGTGCCAGCCAGACCCAAGCACGAAGACTTCAGGCCTGTACGACTGGGCCAAATATCCCAATAGTGGCCCCAGCCCCTGAGCACTGCTTTGAAACAAGAAAATAACATTTTCAGGAACTCTGGTTTTTATGACTTCTCTGCTATAACATCGACTTCTATCTTCCCATCCTTTTCGGTATCTTTTCCCAGTTTTCTGGAGGACTGTAAATATACTCAGAACTGCTATTAGCAGTTGCTGAAAGTGGGGCATTATCTTTTAAGATATGTTTTAAACAAGTTACCTACCAGATCTGTTGTAGTAAAAGTGGGAAGAGTTCTACCAGCAGGAAAAACTAATGATGCTGCATAGAAAACAAATTAGCATTACACCTTCATTGGAATTTAACAATTTAATAAAACTGCTAAATAGCTTATTCTTTTTAAGATATTTTCCATCACTAGTATGTTCAACCATGATAAATTCTAAGTTTTATGACTCCAATGATGTTAAATATTAAATAAATTTATATTTGAATTTGTTCGCAAAGATTCCACAATGAAATTACTTAAGTGCCAAAAGAAAATCTTTGTAAGTTATTGTTCTTTAGAACTTCTTAGGAAAAGGCATAAGTCTTTTCTAAGCCAATGTAGCACGAATTCACTATTATATTTCAATGGAGAAAAGTAGTAGTCTTTTGTACACTTACAATTAAACCATGCATAAAGATAAGTACCCCTATCACAAACTCACGCTAAATTGTCTAAACCAAATAAATATCAATTTGCTCACTTCATGAAAAGTTTTTTATAGAATATTATGGCCAAGTGAGCAAATAAAACTTAATGTAATTTGGGGAATGAATAAAAAGAAATATGTATTCTTGGACTCAACCTAAATGTGTATTGGCAAATGCTTCATAAAGAGTCGGTGGCATGTTCAAAGAGTGTTACCCTGCCATTATCAGAGATGATATCCTGCCTTTCAACATAAACAGAACTTTTTTTTCTTTTGGGGTCACTGGCTTTTTCACTCAGGAATTACTCCTGGCATTGCTTGAGGGACTATATGGGATGCTGAGGATCGAACCCGGGTCGGCCACTTGCAAGTCAAACGCCCACCCACTGTGCTATCGCTCCGGCCCAAACAGAACTTTAAATGGTTGTGCCTAGTTAAATAAGCAGGTGAAAGTTTCCACATATGTAGGCTCTAAGTCACTAAAGCACATGTACTAGCCAAAAAGTAACAAACCTGGGGCCAGGAGGAGAGCCCAGTAGCTCAGAGCCCTGCCCTGCCCTGCAGAGCCATGAAGCCTGGAGTTCAGTCTCCAGGGCTGTCCGTGCATGAACAGAGGACAATCCTGGTGGCACTTCAGTGTGAGCTCTGCTGCACGTGATCCCCAGCACCGCGAACATCTCCAGCCATGTCACAGTCAGGGGTGTGTGTAATTACAACCGAGAAAGATGCAAGCACCAAGGCCAAGAGATCCAACCCCTGAGAAGCATGGTGTGAGCATCTTAGCCAAAGAGTGCAACACAGAGTGAGCACTGCCAAAAACTGTGCCAGTAACAAAATGAAAGGAAGGCAAGTGGCCAGTGAGCATGATAGAAAATTGTGCCGGTCACTGGTAGCACTCCACAAGAAGAAAATAGCCAACCCCATCAAAAAATGGGGAGAAGAAATGAACAGAAGCTTCCAAAAAGAAGAAATTCGAATGGCCAAAAGGCATATGAAAAAGTGCTCTTCGCATTAAATAGAGGCAAAAAGATACACATGACAACCCTTTAATGTATGTTCTGTAATCCATAGTCTGGGGGGAAGGAAAAGAGAAAGAGAGAGAAATGGAAAGAAATAAAGAACCTGCCATGGAGGAGGGCCGGGGAGGGGGGGAGGGAACCGGGGACGTTGGTGGTAGGAGATGGGCACTGGTGGCGGGATGGGTGCTGCAACACTGTATAACCAAAACCCAAATATGAACTTTTTAATTGTATATCTTTGTAATTGTAAAAATAAAAATTTAAAAAAAAAAAAAAGAAAAAGTGCTCTTCATCTTTAATCATCAGGGAGATGCAAATCAAAACAACAATGAGGTACCATCTCACCCCACAGAGACTGGCACACATCCAAAATAGCAAGAACAACCGGTGCTGGCGTGGATGTGGGGAAAAAAGGACTCTCATCCACTGCTGGTGGGAGTGCCGACTGGTCCAGCCCTTTTTGGAAAACAATATGGGCATTCCTCCGAAAGCTAGATATTGAGCTCCCATTTGATCCAGCAATAGCACTCCTGGGAATATACCCGAGAGACCGAAAAACACATAGCAGAAACACTATCTGTACTTCTTTATTCATCTCTGCGCTATTCACTATAGCTAGAATCTGGAAACAACCTAAATGCCCGAGAACAGAGGACTGGCTAAAGAAACTGTGGTTCATCTACACTATGGAATACTATGCGGCTGTCAGAAAGGATGAAATTATGAAATTTACCTGCAAATGGATGGACATGGAGTCTATCATGCTGAGTGAAATTAGTCAGAAGGAAAACGACAGATATAGAATGACTGCATTCATTAATAGGATATAGATACCAGTGTTTTAATAAATATGGGAAATGGTAATGGCAGATTAAAACTCACCACTGAATATACACAAAGAGACTTAAGTGATAAACTCTAAATAACTGCAGGGCTAGCCACAATGTGTAAAATAAGAGGGAGAGAGATGCAGAGACAGAGAGAGAGACAGAGAGAGAAAGAGAGGAAACTGGGGTACCTGCTATTAAGGCGGGTGGGGGACGGGAGGGGGAGGGGTACATTGGTGGTGGAAATGGGGCACTGGTGGAGGGATGGGTGTGCTGTATTACCAAGAACCAATTATGAACACCTTTGTAATTGTATGTTTCACGGTGGTATAATAAAAAAATTAAAAAAAAAAGAAAATTGTGCCGGTAACACCATGAAAGGAATGCGAGGCCAGTGAGCATGATAGAGAATTGTGCCAGTAACACCATGAAAGGAAGGCAAGTGGCCAGTGAGCATGCGTGCTGGCTCAGCAAACAGGAAAGGGGTCTGAGCCTTGGTAAGCATCTCAGTCAACTGCGGGAGGCTGAAATGAAGTGGGGCCAGCAAGACAACACCACAGGGATGTGTGTGATTCTTACACATCGAAGCAATAGCAACAATGACGAATGGGGGGAAACACAAGCCCCCACACACACTGTCACAGACACAGCTCCTAGACCAAGTGAAAACTATGTTGGTCAGCAGAGGGAAACAGAATCAGAAAAATAAGTAGAGGGGTCTTTCGGGGGAGGGATGACAATTGAACACTGGTAGTTGATATGGTGGGGCCTTAGACACACAGAAGTATGAAACTATAAGCCTGTTGTTCTGTAGTGTTGTGAAACAATAATAAATCCATTTTAAAAATAGGAAAAAATAGAATTAAAAGGACATTTTATGTCCTTCAATTAAAATTTTTAAAAATGTATAAACACCTCCTGAGGTGCTTGCATTAGATACAAGTGCTAAGAAAAATTAAGAAAAATTACCAGAAAAACATCAAGTCAACATGCATTAAAGCTGAAATTCATTTATATTATCTACCAATTTTCTAAGCTAACTTCTCCTTCACTTATAATAAATTTATAATTTTGGCCAAACGGTTATAAATGCAATCATTAAGAAGAAAGTCTATAGAATGCTCCCTGGGACCCAGCCATACCACCTGGAAATACCAGGAAGCCAAAAACACACAGACCCCCAGCAAAAGCCAAACCGAACAAAGCCGGACTGAGCGAAAAACTGTGGTACTCTCCATGGATACTATGCAGCGTCAGGAAAAATGAAGTTATGAAATTTTCCTATAAATGGATGGACGTGGAGAGAACTGTTGAGTGAAATTAGCAGAAGGAGAGAGAGACTAGAATGACTGCTTTTATTTACATGACATAAATATATCATGATCTTACCAAAAGTGGATTACCGAAACAGAGGGTCAGAGTTGGGTAAGACAGAAAGGAACAAAAAAAAAAAAAAAAAAAAAGAAGAAAGTCTAAAGAATTGGTCAGGGAATGTAGCCTAATGGCAGAGCGCAAAAGTACAATGCATGAGGTCCTGGGCTTAATTTCCCAGCACCAAAAAAGGAAAAACACACATCTGAAGAACAAAGTGTTATTCCAGTAGAAGGATCTCAGATGGCCAAAGAAACCTTAAAGTTTACCTCATGGTATATTATACCAAGATGAATGACTGTTTGAATAGGATTTTACTTATTATCTAATAAAAACGAGAATTTTCACCCTTAAAAGAGCTTGTGCAGTACAGAGGCATCGAGCATAGCATCAAGCATGACCTTCTTCTAGATAGCGCATTGAGGAAAATGGCGCCCCCACAGAACCGTTTCTGACATAAGAATGACTCCATCACATATAACAAATAACTCGGAAGAACAAATATTTTTAAACTATTCATTTTTCTCCATGTTAAAATAACAGAAGTGAGACAGCAAAGATTGATGGTTAATGAAGCACAAAATTATTTTTATCCTCTTCATCTATAGCTTTGCTTATTAACAAGCATTATTTTAGAAGACTGAATTAGAAAGAACTGGAATGTCAGTACACAATGGTCTGAGTCTTAATTAGCTGAAGTGAGCAAAGCTTAAACTGGTACAGCTTAAGTCATAGCCTGGGAGGAAACAAAAATCTGTGAACAGACTGTCTGAAGCAATTAAATGAAGTTCTTGAGAAAAAGTAACAACAATTCCTTCTTTTTAAATACCTTGCAATAAATCCTAAAGGATAATTCTCTATTCTTACATAAATTAAACAGAACTATAAGAGTTTTAAGAGTTTCTTTATAGCTAGCCATCAGAATAAAAGCATTGAACTAACAATGTTTTATAGTGAAGTTTCATGCAGTTCCTACTTAGCTTCGATACTAAATTTATAAGTTATAGGCACCATTTATGCATGGTCGCAAATTATATATGCCATTCTATGTGCCTGAAATTATTTTAATGACCAAATTTTAACTGAATGTGCATTTACTTAGAAGACTCAGAATTTGGTCTACATGTATATAATCTAGAAATACTAAATTCCACAAAAGATTTAGCTCATGAAAAGAATTCAATCCCATAATTGTGATTTAATGAGTTTTGTAGAGGGACTGTCGCAATAGTACAGCAGTTAGGGCACTTGCATTACACATGGCAGACTCAAATTTGATCCATATCCCATCATGAGAGAGCTCTAAATACAAAGCCAGGAGTCAGCCCTGAGCACAGATGGGTGTGCCTCCAAATTTAAAATATTTGTAAAATAAAATAAAAGAAGTTTTATTAAAACATGGTTTAAGGGGCCGGAGTGATAGCGCAGAGGGCAGGGCATTTGTCTTGCACGCGGCCAGCCCATGCCAGCCCGGGTTCGATCTCCGACATCCCATATGGTCCCCCAAGCACTGGCAGGAGTGATTCCTGAGTGCAGAGCCAGGAGAGACCCCTGAGCATTGTCGGGTGTGACCTAAAAAAAGCAAAAAAAAAAAAAAAAAGCATGGTTTAATGGGCTGAGCAGCAGAACACATGTGTGGCATGTGTGAGGCCCTGGGTTCAGTACCCCACACTGAATGGCTCTAAAAACACTGCCAGAAATGACTCTGCGACCCCAAGCACCATAAGGTGTGACCCCTATCTATCTATCTATCTATCTATCATTTATATATATATATATACATGCATAAGGCATCACAACATTCATATTTATAATTTCATTTTTCCCTAAATTGCCATAAAAAGCTTTCCTATGTTAAGGCAGTTAATAATTTCACATTATTTGTGGTTCTGCTTTGAATTATTCCAAATCTTAATATTCAGCTCAATGATCCAAGAGGAGCCATTTCTTCTTTATGATCTGTTAGCATATGGATGTCTCTTGTGACCAAAGTGAATATCCTAATTAAAATCACTGATGAAGACAACAGCGATGCTGGAATTCTCACTAGATCTTAAGTTGAAGAAAAAGTGGATCTTTTAAGCTTGCACCTAAAATTTAAACATTTTACCCAAAGATGAAAGTCACCACAAACTGCTTACTTCCTCTCACAATGACTGGGGACTTTTTTTTTTTTTTAATGTGGCACGGAAATCAGTTTCCCTAAAAGCACTGCAATCATAGACAAAGTGAGAACAGATCTCAATTTGCACAGGACAATCCTAGTTTAAGGATCCTGTTTTCCTCTCAAAATGCTAAAAGATCCAAATAATCAACACAATACTCAAGGAGAAAAAGTTAAAAGGCAACTTTTTTATTACCTGACTTCAAGCTGCAGTGATTCAAACAGAGTTAGAGGCAAAGAATAAAAACCAAGGTTTTTTAAAAAGATAAATCAATAATTTAAACAGAAAAGAGAGTCCAAAAATAGAGCCCCATAAATATAGGCAACTGATCTTTGCTAAATGAGCAAAGAGCAAACAACGGAGCAAAGCTAGTGCCTTGGACAAATGGTACTGAAACAAATGGCTATCCAATGCAAAATAATAGATAAGTAGGAGAATCTAGACACAGACCATATATCCTCCAGAAAGATCAACTGAAAATGGATCAGAAGACCTAAATATAAAAACACAATACCATAAAAATCCCTGAAAGATAATATAGAAGAAAATCTAGCAAATCTTGAATATAGCAATGACTATTTTATACACAACAGCAAAAATACAATGCATGACAGAAACTACTGATAAATTGGACTTCATTTAAACATGCTTTATGAATACAATGTTAGGAAAATGAGAAGACAAGTCACTGGACTTGTCTTGTCTCTTTTG
The DNA here is from genome assembly GCA_021461705.1 of Cryptotis parvus. Lineage (NCBI taxonomy): Eukaryota > Metazoa > Chordata > Mammalia > Eulipotyphla > Soricidae > Cryptotis > Cryptotis parvus. The sequence continues at coordinate 54,669 of JAJIBD010022076.1, forward strand.
CAAGGTACAAGATGTACCTTCTCAGATGTACCTTTTTGCAAGTGCAATGAACACTTGCAAAAAGGTACATCTGAGAAGGGTATGTTATCCGAAATGAACAAATATTGTTTGGGGACCACACCCAACAGTGCTTAGGGGACCCAGTTCGGCCTAATGCAAAGCAAGTGCCTTAACCCCTGTACTATCTCTCTGACCCCCAAAAAATTAAAAGTCAGTTATAAACAATCAAAAGCTTAAAATATGGGCCAAAGACCTTAACAGACTCCACACCAATGAAGATAATATACAAATGGCAAACCCCTCACCAAAGTAGACAAACGGCAAGTCACATATAGAAAGATGTCCCATATCATACTGTTGTCAGGGAAATGCAAATTTAAAAAATGAACTACCACTATACCCCTACTAGAAAAACAAAAGCCAAAACGCTGACAATACCAAATATGAGGAGTATGGTGCACACAAGAATTCACTGCAGGTAGGAATATGTTAATCACTTTAGAAAACAATTCAGCCATTTCTGACAAAACTAAACTAAACATAAACCTTGTTCTTCCTTAGTCTTAACTGAAAGCAGATGAAACTTAAGCCCACAAAAAAAACCTAAAATTGAATGCTTATGTCAGCTTTATTTAAAATTGCTCAAAACCGAAGCAACCGAGATGTCCTTCAGTGAGTGAACGAACTGGTATATCAATGAGTTGGTATATCAATCAATGGCATACTGCTCACTGTAGAAACAACCCATCGAGCCATTAAAAAAATGGAGAAAAAAATTAAAATCCTATCGCTAGTGAATGTTACTAAGTCTTCCTTAAAAGTGGGTTGTGGCACAAATAATGGAGCAGATGCCTAGCATGTGGGAAGTCTTAGGGCTCAATCAATCCCTGCGACTCCAGCTCTGAGTTATGTCCCTTGTGGCCCCTGAGTACCACCAGGTATAGCCCCGCAAAAAAATTTTAATGGATTACAATGATAACCACTCAAAAATTAGATCATACTTCTCAAAACAGTGTGCAAAACTGGTCCCCAAGACCAGTCCCCAAGACCCCTTTGAGTGCGTTCTTGAGATCAAAATTACTCTCACACTACGAAGAAAACAGATGCCTTTTCATTTGTCGCTTATCTGTGCTCTATTCTGTTGACATCTGCGTTGATGATATAAAGAATTATTGATGAGTAAAACTGAAAAACATCTTAGCCTGAATTAAGGCAGCAGTCCAAGCTTACTAAATTACGGCAGTGGTCAAACCTTACTTACCGTATTTCATTGGGTTTATTCTTCATTGCTACTCACAGTACAAAGAAAAAAATAGTGACAACAAAGCTATTTCGATCAAGTTCCAACATGTAACCATAATAATTAGTTTTGCTAAAATTCAGTGCTCAAATACACTTTGTTCTAATCTTCTGTGAGAGGACACGGGCGGAACATATAGGATCCCCTAAATACCACCAGCAGTCATCCCTGAACAGAACCAGGAATAAGGCCTGAGCTCTGGCAGGACCCAACACCCACCCAAGAAACAAGTAAAGGGCCAATATTATGGATATTCCAACTTAGGTACCTGGCACTTTTGTTTTATGTAATATAGTATCACTTTAAGGAAAACAGCCAGCCGGTATTTACTCACAATTAATAGCATTCAAGCTTTCAAGAAAAAAATCCTAATTATGAATATTTTATATCCAAGAGTATATATCAATAGCTAAATGCCTTTGTGATGCACTGTATTCCCCCTACCATGAATATTTTTATCTTGCAATATACATAGTGCTTGCAACTGCATAACTCAAGAAAAAAACAGTATTTTCAATGTGACCAACATGCAATGCAAAATTACGTGTAGGTTAAAGAATTCTCCAAAGTGCAAGACAAACCTTAACCTCACTTTAATCTTTCACATTTAAAAACTCATTGATACCGTTTCAGAGTCCACTTTGCCACTGACCTCTCAGACAGCTGTCATTCACCATCAACTGAGTTTTAGAATAGTATAAAATTATCCAAAAAACAAGCTTAAAATACCCCCTTTTCAATTATATATCTGTAGGAGGCTAAACTTTCCTTGTATACTTTAGCCAAAACAACATATCACAACAGACTGAATTTAGAAATAGAGAGAAGAATCCAGCTGTCTTTGATAAACCCAGACACTTAGCAAGATCTTCAGAGACATAAAAACAATGCCATCTTCTCAGTTTTTAAAATATTTTCTCATTATGTGCTCATAAATTTTTTTTCTGGAAGAGTTGGTTTTTTAACAAGTATGTTATTATGCAAAATTTCTAACTTAATATGTAAATTACTTAACCAACTTTTTGAAAATGTAAAAAGCAAATATATACTTAAAACATATACATCAAGGGACTGGAGCCATATTACAGTGAATAGAGCACTTGACTTGCGTGAAGTTAATGCAGGTTCGTTCCCTGGCACCCCCATATGGTCCCTCCCACCAGCGCTGCCAAGAGTGATCCCTGGGCACAGAGCCAGGAGTAAGTCTTGAACACAGCCAGGTGTGGGCCCCAAACCAAAAATAGTAACAATAATCATAATACACAAATGAAAGAAAACTTTAAAAAGTCCTCAATTTTAAAACTATTTAGGGATTCTGTGACCCAGAAATATCAACAACTTCAGATAAAGGAAATTATTTTTCTAAGTAGTAATATAAAGGAGATAGGATAGAATAAACAAGTTGAAAACAAATAAAAAATAGCAAATGACTTATACTTTAGGTTATTTTACAGAGGCTTAGGGGGGGGGTGAGAAAGAGTAGCCAAACTCAGTGGTGCTCAGGGGCTACTCCAAACACAATGCTCAGAGGGTGCTTCTGGTTGTAGCCAAGAACAATGAAGCACGTGGTACCAGCCAGTGACTGGACCCAGCTTCCTACATACAAAACATATGCTCCAGTATATATCGATAGCTAGTGCTGTTGATATGTTGAGCTAGTGCTCTGACCCCAATCAGTTTTCTTAAAGCACACACGAAGAAGATACAATTTTAAAATGCTTCAATTTTATACAGCTATTCACTTCAACAATCTTTGGGAACCCAGAAATGAGAAGCGATAGGAACAACCCTATAATGAATTTTTAAGTGAGAAATGTACTTCTTAAACCACTTCATTATAAATGATGTAGAAAAGAATAAAGAGAAAAACTGTCTTGTTTAAACATAATTATTTCTATTATTCTAACTTCCAAGACAGAAAATAAGAATAAAGTACGAGGTGAAAGTAGACTAGCTATATTAGTTGCAAGCCGATGCTGTGATTTAAATCACTGGTAATATTACCATCTTGTGGCAAGATTAAGTATTGCAATTTCGAATAACAAAGAACGTGAGAAGTGTTAAGGATGCTTTTCACAAAAGACAAACAGTTCACCCTCCACACCCACCATCTTCTACTTTTAAAGTCCATGAATTTGTCAATAGTAGTAAATGGGAAAAAGCTCAGAAAAATGTTATTTAAATAAATAAAAGGAGTGTCCTCAGTTTGACAATAATAGAAATAGTTAACGCTAGACTAGAAATGAGTACTGAAAGTAGGTAAAGGGATATACCTGACAACCCTTCAGTGTCTATACTGCAAACCACAATGCACCAAAGGAGAGAGAGAGCAGAAGAGAGTGGGGAGAGAGAGATACAGAGAGACAGAAAGGAAAAGTGCCTGGCATAGAGGCACGTTGTGAGGGTGGGTCTGAGGGAAACAGGGCACATTGGTGTTGGGAAATGTGTATTGCTGGAGGGATGGATATTGGAACACTGTATGACTGAAACTCAATCATTAGCAACTTTATAATGCTCTATTGCACGGTGATTCAATAAAAATATTTTTTAATGAGTGTCTTAAGAAAACAGTAAAGTTAAAAACAAAACAATAGCCAAAAAATCAAAAAGCTAATAAAAAAAAAGTTTCAATATTATTTAGTGGTGTGTCAATTTAAAAATAAAAAAAAGTCTGTAATGGTTAGTTCTCACAGAGTAAAAGTATATTTAGTGAACACAGTATGTATACAAACTTTATATAATTTAATATTATTTCATTTCTACATATTATGATTGCTATAAGTTATTTTGCTCAGAAGTGTTACTAGCTCCATTAGTATTTTCTTTTTGCTTTGGCCCCTTTTATTGATGTGTGACTCTACCCAAGTTGGCAATGAACAATTTAGTTATTACTCACAATCTAATTAAAAATCTTGGGGGGCCTGGAGCGATAGCCCAGCGGGTAGGGCATTTGCCTTGCACGCGGCCGGCCTGTGCCGGTCTGGGTTTGATCTCCGGCATCCCATATGGTCCCCGGAGCACCGCCAGGAGTAATTCCTGAGTGCAGAGCCAGGAGTGGCCCATGAGCATTGCTGGGTGTCACCCAAAAAAGGAAAAAAAAATCTAATCCTCAGTTCTTACTGATTTTCAGCTAAATGCATAAAATCTTTATCAGTATGTCTGTCCATATAGAATGAGAGTGATGAGTCTGTCTTTGTATACATATGCATTTTATGCTATGTATACTCTACACAAACAGAGTTATGGTAGAAAAAATTTAACAATATTGCTTTCTTATCTATCAGCTAATGTTTTCTAGTTTAAACTGACGTACATAATCCATGGCAATATTTTCCTTAGGAGCCAGAGACATAGTACAGCAGGCAGGACTTGTATTGCATGTGTCAACCTAGAGCCAATCCCCAGCATCCCATATGGTTCCCAATCCTTGCATGAGTAATCACTTAGTGCAGAGCCATAAGGTGCGAGAGAAGGAGGGGGAAAAGGAAGAAGGAAGGAAAGGAGAAAGGAAGGACGATTTCCTTAACAGCAGAAGCCTAGATTCAGTAAACTCAAATATGAAGATAATTTCTAGCCACCACTGTAATCATTCAAAACAAGATGTAGTGTCAATGCCTTCCGTAGTCTTGTCAACTCTCCATTCTGCTTCTGTACAATAACAGAATTAGGCTGTGTACAGAAAACAAGAGCATGCACCATCCTTACCTTCAGCAGTGGCTGCCGTCTATTCTAGACACAATCAAATTGTCTCAAGTAACCCATGAATTCTCCCAATAACCCACGCACAAAACAACTTGTTCGTTAGAGTCAGATTTTTCTAACTTTATAGCCTTTAATACTGAAAAATTTCTTTTCACAGTTTGCATAATCTAATTTTTGGTAAAAAAAAATAACATGGGTGCTAATTTATTCTTTGCTCATTTAGTAGTGCTGGTTCTGAGGGCCCTGCCTCACTTCTTAATAACATTACCCTTTCACAATGAAAGTCACCATCCAGTCAGAATCTGTTCTGAGGATACAAATAGTGCTCATTTACTGTTTCCAACCTGTTGATGACTGCAATGTTTGGTGCAAGCTGTGTGGTAACTGGAGGGTGAACAAAGGTGGGTGGACACTATTTCTGAAGAAATCTTCTGTTGCTTTAGACTGCAAAACCTTTGTTTCCCAGAGCTGCAGAGAAAAAAAATTTTACTTTTAAAAAAAAAAGTATTAGAATCGTTTGTCTCTTTAAATCAAATTGCTGTTGAGGGCACAATGAATGGGTAAGTATTAAATATAATTAAAGAATTAAAACTATAATTGGTCAACTTTTTTCAAGATGAAAACAATAACAGAAACAAATAACAGAAACAAACAGTTTGTGCTGTCTACAAACCTGCTTTAAGTCTTTTAAGACTTGTTCCTCTATACCTTCTTCAGCAAAGAGGTCCCGCACTCTTTCGATTACATCTTCGATTACAGATCTGTAGAGTTTAGGCTACATAAAAGAAATTGGTAAAGTTTTTCATTCTCAAGCTTGAAGGTGCTTCATCTTATAAGATATGCAATATAGACATTCTAGTCTTATGAAGAAAAATCACCCTAAGGATTTTTATTGAGAACAAATTCAATCTTTATTTTCTACAAATTGTGTTCGCTCCAGACACAATATAGTCAGTCTATAGGCAACGCTGAGCTAGAAGGTGCCAATAAAATACAAAGAAATAATCTCATTGAGATGGAAAGTTAAGTTTGTTTGATTACTGTTATGTTGCTTGACTGCTGTGTCAGTATTTAACCCTCCCCAACCCTCATGAGAAGGGAATAAACATTTAAGGCAAGTGGAAATGAACACTTCAATTTGAAGTTTTCTCAAAAAGACCAAATCGATCTTGGAGTTCACTATCTTTTACCCTAAAATGTTTAAAAAAAAAATTCTAAATCATAATACTGGGGTCAACACAACAGAGTAACTAAAGCCCATTTCACTTCCAAAATACAGTGTCAGGGGCTAGAGAGAGAGTACAGTGCCTTGCATAAGGCCTAGCCGGGTTGATCTCGACCACCCTTTAGCCCCTACCCCAGCTCCACCATCAGGAGTGATCTCTGAGGACAGACCCAGGAGTTAGCTCTGAGTACCAGTGGACATGGCCCAAAGCAAAACAAAAAAGTTTCTGTGTCAACTAAATATACACTTACACCAAAGTTAATTTCCTAATACATCAGTGAGCATATTATACAGAACATCCTAAAATGCTCACTAAGAACAGCATGCCCTGCCAATAATATTAAGCAGATTTCTACTGTTATATCCAGAAAAGTAAACTAGCTCATAAGCTCAGCCCTTCCAAATGAACTGCGTTTTACTCCCACCCCATTTCAAAATGAGAAACTAAGTTATCAGGGCTGGAGAGAAAACACAGTGGGGAGGGCATTTGCCTTGCATGCAGCTGACCCAGGTTTGATCCCCATATCCCATCTGGTGCCCCAAGCACATGAGGAGTAATTCCTGAGTGCAGAGCCAGGAGTAACCAACCCTGGGCACTCGCTGGCTGTTACCCAAAAAAAACAAAAAAAAAAAAAAAATATATACTAAGTGTTGTTACAATATTAACCTAATGAAAGTTTCACTGGTGAGAAACTACAAGGGAGGAAGGGAAGAAAGGGAGGCAGGGAAAAAAGGACACGCAGAAATTATTATCTTACTTCACATTGTATAATCAAGCCCAAAATGAAAATTATAGCATTCTAGTTTCTTCTAAAACAGTTTACTCTGATAAAGGCATCCTATATCAATGCTTTAGTATTAGTTCCAGCCAGAGTGATCACCAAAAAAAAAAAAAAAAACCAACCCTAGGGTGAAAAAACATCTTTAAGATCTGCATTCAGAGTATTAATAGCCATGTCAAAAATAACACATTAGAAGAAAATTTTCAAAAGCAAAGCCAGTAACAAATTTTTTTTTCTAGGATTACAGCTGGCCTTGATAGTGCTTTCCCTACTGTCTTATTAAAACAACATATAGCCCGAAGATAAATTTTAATCTCTAAGTTAAAACACACACACACACACACACACACACACACACACACACACACACCCCCTCCCCTTGGATTTCACCACCAGATAAAATGGTATAGGTGGTAAGCTCTGCCTCAGACACATCTAAAACATCTTAAAACATATTAACAAGAAAAATGGACAGACATGATAAGAATGGACCCTGGATCCCGACTCTGGAAAACCGTGACAAGCCTCATATCATATGCACACACGTGGGATCCATAAAAATAACATTATCTTGACAAGCACATGGAGTGTAATCAAATGTGAGGTCAGAGAAACACTGAAAACAAAGGCAAAGCCCTTGATTTCTTTCCAACCTTGGGTATTTAAAATTAATAGGTTTTGTGTGCCCAGCAATTCTGGCTGGGGGGGGTTAGGACACCCCCTTGCAGAAGAGAGCATTGTTGGGGTGTTTCCAACTGTACTCAAGCGTGAAGTGCTTTAGGATGGGGACCTGAACTGTGGGCCCCTAAAGTCTGCGGCAGAGTAACATGAAGTCTACTATCACGTGTACTTACAAGTCAATATTACAACCTGACCTGAACAACACCCATCCTAAAATTAATCATCAGTAAACGCCTGAACTCGGAAATTCCCGAAACATACAGGAAAATGGCCAGGGTCCAGGTGATTCACATACTAAGTACCTACTAAACGGTTCCCTGAAACTGGAGAAGGAAAGGAAGGGGCTTATCCCTGGGAGGCCGGTCACAAGGGAGGGGTGGGGGGCCCCAATTCCTAGCTGCCCTGCGGGCCCTTCTCCAGAGAGGTCAGAAAAGGCCCCAGCCTCAGAGCACCAGCCTGCAGGCGCGGCTCAGAGAGCGAGTGCCAGCCTGGTCCTCCTTACCACGGGGTTGGCACAGGCCATGCCTGCGGCTCAGCGGCCAGTCCCCTGGCGCCGATAAGCACGAGGTAGGCCTCAGAGGCGCTCCCGCCACGTTTTCAACGTTGGTGCCCGGTGCACGTTACCTGCGCAACGACGGACGCGGAGGGGCGGGGCGGGCGGAGAAGGGGTCACCTAGGCCTGGAGAAGGGGCCCCAGGGAACCCAAAGGCTGGCTGCAGATGCTTAAGCGGCGCCTTTAACCTTTCCCCTGAAGAACGTGTATTTTCTCAGTCCTTGAAATAAAATCTGAGGAATTGGGGGAGGTGGGTGGGATGGGGGGAGTAATGAAAGGCAGCTTAATCCAGTGATGGGTCTCAGTTCACCTTCACCTTGGGGTCAGGAGAGGAAAAAATTGTGGTCTCTGTCCTCGCCTGACATGAATTTTCATTCCTCCCATTTGCAGCAGAGTTTTCAGTTAAAAATACATATATGTCGCCTATATTTTACAGTTGTTTTATATATATACACCCCTACCTCGCCCCAATCGTCTTGATATATATTTATATCAAGAGCTAAGCTTTTCTAAGATTATTCGCAAAGCATGGACAACAATATCAGCATCAGCTGGAAACCCGTTTTAAAATGCAAATCTTAGGGGCCCAGCTGAGACCAACTGACAGAACCCTGAGGGTGGGGCCCAGCAGTTGCTTCCCACCAGGTTGACGTGGCACTCACTGTCCCCGGATCAAGGGCTTAGCTTTGACCGCACATGGAAATCAACTGAGTGCAAGTGTAAGCTTTGGTATCCGAATCTCATCCAGAGAATCTCACTCCAGTGTGAAGCCATGTGGACACACACAGCACATATCAAATCAGTGCCCCACGGCAATATCAGGCTCCCTCAGGCAGAAATCGCCATCTCTTGACCTCTGGATTATCACTGTCTCTGGACATCCGGATTATTGCGAGTCTGTTCCTGGGAGAACTGGGATACAGAGACACATGCGCTCAGAGCAGAGGAATATAAAAGATCAATCTGGGCAGTTAGAAATGCCGAGGCACCACCCATTGCTACTATTCTGCCTTTTCAACAGTCTGGTGGCCTCCAGATATGTTCCTGACCTAATGAGATGGCAAAATTATTTAATGATTAAAATCTTATTAGGGTTCTAATTGACTATTTGTACATGTGAGTTTTATAGGGTTATTTGTACCTTATCAATCTATTTGCTATGTCTGAGTCAGGTACTTAGGGTTTCTGAGTTTCAAACAGCTGATTTATACATTCTAAACTGAACACTGTGAAATTTCCTTTCCAGAAAGCAAATACTTTTACATAGTAATTTTTAATGATTATATCTCTACCTGGTAATTTACTACCAGAAGTATTGAAAGTGAACTTCTCTCACCCAAAATAGAAAAGCTAAAAAAGCAGTCATTGATTCCCACTGATATTTTTAAATCCAATTAAATTATTCAAGCTGGAAAATAAGAAAGCTGAAAGGTTTTTTTTTCTCATCTTTATTAGCCAAGTTTAAAATTTTTAGTGCATAATCACCTTTTGGGGGTACATATTGTTTTATACCACATCACTATATAGATTGCCCTGCTCAGAGCCACACTGAAAGAGAAATTATGTATCTTTTAAAAATTACATTTGGGCCTTGATATCCATACAAAGTGCGCCTTCCATTGTACTGTTTGGAACCCTTAGTTGACTCCACTTACAGAGAAATAATATAATTTTGGAAGAGACATGTTAGCCACTTTTAACATGTTTCAACTTGCAATCCATATGTAGGCTTGTTGTTTTAAGCAGAATAGTGACTTGTATCACTGTATCACTGTCTTCCCGTTCATCATCGATTTGCTCAAGCGGGCACCAGTAACTCTCCATATGACCTGTCTCAAGTAGAGCCCAGGCACCGTTGCTCAGGAACATAAACAGCCTCAAATCATTCCATCGGTCATGGGAATGAGGTCTATAACAGTTACTGGTATTTGGCATATCAATAGACACGGTAGCTTGCAGGCTCTGTGTGGGTAGTGACTTGTAGAACACTTAAAAGTATAATCTTTAACCACAGGCCTAGAGGGACCCAAGATGTAGCTCTGGATGTTATGATGGAGCCAACTTCCAAAATAGGCCAATTGTCCCTCCTCTGGTATTCACAAACTTTAAATTGTTCTCTCCCACACGTCACCTTCATCTGTTTGGGAAAGTGATAAAATAAAGTCCAAGTTCTGGTGCATCTCTTCCAAGATTCACTGGCTAGCGCTTCCTGCTTGTGTCGTCTCAGGTCGCTGTACACGGAAGAGGAAACTTCCCCATTGGAAAAACCAGTGTAGCAAGGGGCTGCGGCACCAGCTACAAGGAGGAAGGACCTGCAGGCAGTCACATGAGAAAAGTGGGAAATGTATCTTCTGCAATTTGAGTTTTCAGATGATCACAGTCCTAACTGACAGTTGTCAATCTGCCCCTTTGAGAAACCTTGAATTAGAACCACACTCTCCCTCAAAACTGTGTCAAGTGATAAATATAGAATTTTTTTTTTAATATAGAATGTTTTAAGGCATCTTGTTACATGGCATAATGAATACTGGACCCATTCTCTGGACCATGACTCACCAAGACTCAGTTTTCCCGCAACATAATCTTAACGTTTAAAGTCTCTTGAACGCCTTCATCAGTCACAAAAAGCACTTCAAAAGCTTTTAAAGAGATCTTTGAGACTTGTATAATATCGACCATAGTTGTCATTTCACAGACCGATGTTGAGTCATGGAATCGACACATTTCTTTTGTCAATTTTTCCAATTCAGAGGGTAAGAGTGCTGCATACACAGAGCTCACTTTTTTTTTTTTTTAAATATTTTATTACACCGCATGTGATATACAATTACAAAGATGTTCAGTTTGTCCATACAGTGTTCCAGCACCCATCCCTCCACCAGTGCCCATTTCCCAACACCAATGTCCCCACTTCCCTCCCCCTCCCCGCCCGCCTCTTGGCAAAATCTTTATCTCTTCTCTTACACTTGTGGATTGCAATACATACATTCGAGATCATCATGTATATCTTTTTCCTTATTCAATGCTCAGTTCTAGACCGGTATTATCATTTTTGACAAATATTAGCACACTGTTCTCTCTCTGTCCTACCCAACCACTGATTCCCATGTTTGTGAAGATTCCACCTTTTTTTTTGTAGTGCTATGTGAGCTTTGTTCTACAGTGTTCAACACGCACCCTCCGCCCAAACCCATCTCCCACCAGACCCCACCTCCCTCCCCGCTCCCGCACCTCAACCACTTGGCGAGTTCTGTATGTCATTTCTTTCCTCTTTATATCTCCTTCCCAACAAACTTTCCTGCTCTTGTACGCAATGCATTAAAAGACATTACTGTTTCACTATTTTGTAGTGCGCCGCTGCGCCATGCTCGAACTGGCTTTGCTCTGTTGATCTGGTCTGAGGCCGTTCACGTCCACAGCAAAAATGGTGGCTAGTGTGGTGGGCGAGTCTCATCCGGTGCTTCCGGGACCCTTCGAGGCGCGGCCCCCTCAAAACCCATCTGCCCTCCTGGTTCCATGGTCAGCTAGGCCCGGCGCGCCGGCGCCAGCCTCCCCAGCCTTCCGTGAGGCCCTGTGTGGCCCGTGGGCAGCTCGCCGCAGGGCCACCAGGCCCGACAAGATGGGGGGAGGGACGACCACGCCTCCACTGGCGACTTCCCGGTGATTCCCGCCTCTTGGAGCCGCCTACCTGGGCTCGAACTGGCTTTGCTCTGTTGATCTGGTCTGAGGCCGTCCGGTCCAGACAGCAAAAATGGTGGCTAGTGTGGTGGGCGAGTCTCATCCGCTGCTTCCGGGACCCTTCAGAGGCGACGGGCCCACGAGCTCACTTTTGAAGCTCAAATTTAAATTTCAGGACCCCAACACTTCAGTAAGGCAATTTTATGGTGTCTATTTTTTTGTGCTAATAAACAGAAATTTTTAAAAAAGAGAGATGTGCTGAGCTTTGGTCCTCTTTGAGTTTGAACCTCTTTAAAATTCTGCCTACGCTACAACAAACATAAACCCTTCGCCTGGTGCCTATCCAAGTTCAGAGCATCAAAGTCTCATTTTCTTTCCTTGTTTTTAGAGAATAGGATACATATTTAGTGAAAGCATTGCCAATCTTTCTGACATTTGCACAAATCTTAATCATTAAATCATTAATTTGTATTCTGTATGTGCTCATTACTTTTTCCTGGGAGGTTCTATGACACCATCACAAAAGTTAAGAAAAATTAACTTTGTTTATAGTGAGAAAAGACCCTATCTTGGAAAGTACTTATTCAGAATAAGAATGTGAAAATGTGTTTTACAGACAATCCATTATCTTTTGCATACTAAATCTTATAGTCAACCACAGGGAATTTCAGACTGACAGACTCCAGTAATATATATCAGAATTATAGATGATAAATAATATATTTATCAGTGATGTAAATACAAGTTGGTCTATAGGCAAATGAATTAAGGCAGCAAGTATTCATAATTAGTTTCTGAACATTTTGAAACCAAAGCACTAAACCCAACTGTGTTTCTCTGATGTTTTTCATCCTTCACATCTTCCAGGAAATGAAAATCTAGATTACCTCTGCTTCACCTTGTAGCTTTGATATGGTTACAGTATTGGTGGCTCTGATTTATTTATACTCTGCACTTTCTGTAACATTTTCCATTTTCTAGTACAACAATAAAAATGAACTTACATTCTTTGAACATCAAATACTACCATACCATGGTACGCCTAGCCCCTCCCCCACTGACCAGCAAAACTCCAGTTAACACAATGGAAAGGCCAATAAGGAACCTCAGGAATGAGAGAAACTGCTCATGATCCCATGTGCTGCCTATTTCAAACTGGTATGGTATTAAAGAGGTGCAACATATGTGCAGATGAAAAGTGGCAATTATCGTTAATTCACAAAAAAGTCTGGAAGATGGCTTCAAACACAATTTTCCCCATGAACACTTTTTCAACATTCTCATCAGTGTCTTGATGAAGATTCAGTAATGGCCTAGTTAGCAAATGATTCTATTTGCCTTTCTTTAATCACAATATGTATAATCATACATGAACATGAAGTATTAGAAATGATGTCAGCTGTCTCCAGTTCATTTTAAAACCTACATTTCTGCTTCGAGAAGATGGAGATAAAGCCCAATAAAGTGAAAGTAAAGGCATGACCTGGAGCAAATCAGATTTGGTCCCACAGTAACTGCACTTGTTCTCTTTCCTGTTCATCTCAGTTCACGAGGTTAGTGGCATCACCTTGATGCCATCGTCATTCTTTTGTTTGGGGGCCTCAGCCCATAATGCTCAGCGCTTACTCCTGACTGCATTCAGGGATCCCCCTGGTGGGTTCAGGAGACAATATGGGGTTCTGGGGATCAAATCCAGGGCCAGCCTCAGGCAAGGTAAGCGCCATTCCCACTGTAGTATCATTTGGCCCCAGCGTCTTAAATATTCCATAGAGTCATCTTAGGTACTTCAATTGTCAGGAAAGAGAAAGAGAGGGGCAACCTGGAGGAAACACATGTCTCCCTATTTTCTCAATTAAATATTATTTAAAATTCTATATGGCTAGACTTTGATAACCAAAACCAGTAACATTATAGACCTCTCGAAGGATTGAGGCTCTTAGCCTCGAGCGCAGAGCCCTCAGAGGACAGGCAAGGGATGTTATGAGCAAATAATGATGAATGGGAAGACATGATACATATAAGGATATATGACAAGAATAAAGAAATACTGAAAGATGGAGAGAAGAGGACAGTTAGAGTTAGGAGTTCACAATGTAAAGAATGGCACGACTGTTTTCTTTTCTGCTAATTATATAGTGAACTGGGTTCCTGACAAAGCAGCTCAGAAATACTAGACAACAAAAGAAAAAAAACAGGAAATGGGGAGCAAAACAGAAAACTTTTAGATAGTGATTGCTCTCCTTCAATCAAATACCACCACAGCAAAACTGGCCCAGCCTCACTGGTGTTAGTAAAGCTGGTGTAGAGAGCACAGAAGTCCTGTCTTGGAAATAATGATGCTACTGGAGCCCATATGGGTCATGTGAGAAAAGTGGGCAGTCATTAATTTCATTGGGGGAGGATGATAGATAATAAGTTCCTGCACGTCCATGGAACAGGTGAAAATCCTGACTGTGATTAAATTATATGTGTTGAATGTGATATCTAACACTCACTAACTAAGCAAGATGAATAAATATATGCAAAAGCAATATATGTGAATTAAAATTCATATATAGTGAATTTACCACACCCAAAGGAAGTGTGGGAAATCAAAGAGTGAGAGGGCGGGGTCCAGACAGGAAATGATAGTGTCGAAGAAAGCCAAGGAGGCTTTTGGTTCTGTGTCCAAGTCCATTGTGAGCCCCTTCATGGCAGAAGTTTGGAGCCTGAAAAGGCAGTTTCCAACCACACCAACAAAAGGATAAAATTTTCTACATTTGGTAAATGTTCTGTCACTCGATGACATTCCACAACATAATGAAGAAAAATTTTCCTAGGATTCTTCTGACACAGCAAGTGTTTTCCTGCCTCCCAGCCTTCGCAGAAGGGAGAGATTTCTGATCCCAATATGGGTAGCTGAATGATCTTAAGGGGCTCACAAGGTTTATTTAAGAAATGATTAGCAGAAGTTTTGGCCCTGTGCTCCTTGATCACCCAGGTGGGCTAGGGAGGCCATATAGGGTGCTAGGATTGAACTAGGACCAATCACACCAGAGCAAATAAGTGCCTTGCCCACTGTACAATCACTCCAGCTCCTTGGGAAAATATTCTAATGGTGACAGTAATATCAAAGTATGACTTTCTAGGAACTTTGAAAAATATGTTTACATATATATGTATCCACACGGCAGAGCCTGGCAAGCTACCCGTGTCGTATTTGACATGCCAAATGCCAGTAACAATTACAGACCTCATTCCCATGGCTTGATGGAATAGTTTGAGGCTCTTTATGATCCAGGAGGGCAGATGCCCTTGGGCTATCTCGAATGTGACAGGAGTATTGAGATGTTACTAGTGCTTGCTCAAGCAAATCGATGATCTATGGGAAGACAATGATACAGTGATTCAGTGATGAATTAAAATAGAATCCTTTTAAAAAGTACAATCAGCCAAGTAGAAGGCAGGAAAAAAAAGAGAAAAACAACAGAAGAAATAAGTAGAAAATAGATAGGGACAACCCAGTGTTGGCAAGTGTTGGGGTTCCGCAGGGTAACCCAAAGGTGTTAGGGTTTGGCAGGGTCCCCTGGTGCATTAGGGGCCACAACCATCCCTCCAAATGCTGGATGAAGACAGGGCCACAGGCTCCTTGGTAACCAGTGGCAGTTTAATTCAAGTCTGCTAGTTATAGAGACATCATGAAGGGTTGGGGGTTGGGAACTACAGATAGGTGATTGAACTTTAATCCTAAAACAATGAACACATGGAAAATCCCCTTCCTTCCTGGGAAAATGGTCTAGGGACTTCCCCACTACCCTCAGGGCTGAATCCTCCCCTGAGGCTATTGACCTGCCCCAGGACAAAGACAAAATTCCACCTAAGGACATACTGCTGTCTCCTTTTCTTTACTGGTAATCCATAAAAACAATTGTTAATATTACATTTATTTATTAATAATATTTCTAGTTATTTTGTATAAACACAGTAAGAGATTTCCACTTTCATTGATACCCTGGATTGAGTGTAAAATGATCTTTCTGGACTCATGGTAAAGTGTGGTTTTCACTGGGGACATCTTGCTATATATTTCAGGCTACAATCTTCAGTTGGGTTAGTTTTTCCTAACCCAAACAGGATCCTCAATCAGTTGTTTATTCTTGGGTCATGACAGAGTTTGTTCCATGACCGTGCTCTTAACTTATCACACTTCTTATGGCATTTAGCTTGTCCCAGGTCGAGGCCTGGGTAGCTTGCTCACAGTTTGCCCTGGGTCCATCCAAATCCCACGATGGGACCCTCCTTTTGGGTTAAGGAATGAAGGTGAATCTAAGGGCAAATGAGGTTTATGTCAGATAAATATGATGGATGCCCAGGAGTGAATATTTTCAGAGTCAATTAATTCCTATATTACTAAAGTGTAACATTAACTGTCTTCCCAGAGGACATAAAGGAAAGAGAAAAGCAACATTTCACTTATAATACAAAATCCAAGGTCATCAGAAGGCTACCTCTAATAATCACTGTGCCTGAGAAGGAGATGACATGACCACAGGTAGGGGAAGAAGAGCACAAAGGAGAGGCAAAAGTTCCAGAGCAAGAGCACAGTGGGTAGGGTGTTTGCCTTGCACACGGCCGACCTGGGTACAATCCTCAGCATTTCATATGGTCACCCCAAACACCACCAGGAGTAATTCCTGATTGCAAAACCAGGAGTAACCCGAGCACAGTTGGGTGTGACCCAACAAGAAAAAAAAGGACAAAGTTAAACACAGAGGATTGTGTGTCCCAGTGGGATATGATGTGCCCCCATCAGCACTGGAATGAAATTGAATAGCCATTCTGTTAAGCTAAATTCCCTGAAAGCGAAGAACATCCACAAAAGGTAAGAAAAAGCGAAGAAATGACAACTCCCATGTTAAATCTAAAATGTTCAGTTCTGTAGTTGAACAGCAAGGATGTAAAAAAAAAAAGGTGTAAAATGGGGCGTGCGAAGATAGTACAGTGGTCAAGGCACTGGTCTTGTATTCAGCCAACCAGAGTTAAATCCCTTGCACATATAAGGTCCCCAACCCCTGCCCGGGACCCTGAGCACAGCACCAGGAGTGAGCCTTGAGCATAGTTGGATGTGGCCCCAAAACAAAACAAAAAGATCTAATGGTGCAGCTATTTTTTAATACTATTAAGAAAAAGTTAAATATCAGCTTTCCATCGCATCCAGCAATTTCACTCAAGAGAAATAAAGAGATTGTCACGAAGTTTTTTTAGCAGCTGTTGATGACAGTGGCAAAATGAGAAAACACTTGTCCATCCACGGATACCTGGGTAAATAAAATGTGTAATGGAATGCCGCAGACTGGCTTGGTCGGGACTGCCAAGCTGAGGGATGCAGGGTGAAGTTATTCAGGAAAGCAGAGAGTCAGCGATTGACAGACAGACACCAACGCAAGAGAGGTTGAATGCTGCTGCAATTTTACTGAGGGCTTCATAGGGTTTATACATGATGAAACAGAAAGTGAATACATGCTTGGCAGGGCATACACAATGAAACAAAAAATGAATACATGACATAATGAAACAAAAAATGAATTATATGATACCGCAACTACTTAAGTTTAAACAAGGTTTCTTTGTTTTATGTTTTGCCCTAAGAACCACAGGCTTCGCAAGTCCAGAGGTCACTCTGACTTTATTAGACAATCATACATCATATCCAAGGTCTTGTGTATTGTGTAGCTGGTAACCATGAACGTACGTGCTTTCCCTATCTTTGTGTAGGGGGTTAAATTGTCACAATGCCTCCTGCAAATAATTGGATTTGTAACTATTAAACTTTATACTGTAAAACTATAATGTGTACTAATCTATTGTTTCAATCATAGCATGTGGCTGCTTTACTGATTTCTGTTAAATATCTGGCCTTATTAATAAGCTTCTATACTAATGATTATTAAAACTATATAAATTAATTCTCAATATACTAAAAATTATACTACCAATCTTAACCTCTAAAATCATAACAAATAGGCAGAGGATTTGATAAAATTTCAAGCTGGGAAGCAGAGGGACTGCATGCCAAAAACGCCAACAATAACAGGGGGCAACCGGAGGCATAGACCCGTGGGCCACGAACCTCCCATTCCCAGGGATATGAGACCTGCTCAAATCCCCTCATAGCATGTTGCTACGCGGGCGACGCCGTCGGGCGTGGCAATGGAATATTGTTTGACACTAGTACTGACAAATATATACTGAAATACATATATATATATATATATATATATGTATATCTGAAAAAGGATCAAAGTACTGATACATGCACAAGTCTGAATGAGCCTCAGAAATATTACACTAAGTGAAGAAAGTCAGAAACAAAGTCCACTTATAGCGAACATCCACAAAAGGTAAATGGGGGCGGGGAAATAGAGCAGAGTTGCCTGGAGTTGGCACAAGAACTAAATGTTACTGAAATTGGGCTTGAGGGAGTTTATGGAGTAATAGAAATGTGCTAAAATGGTCAGGGATCAGAGTTGCAGACTACCTCAGAATATTAAACACCATCAAATTATGCACTTAAAATAGTATGCATTCTATCTATAATACTAATCATAAAATATATATCACATAGAATAACATAAGTTAGTTCTCAACATGGCATCAGTGAAGACCTTTTTTTGGATGGACCTAATTATTTTTTTTAAACTGGGGTAAAATACATATCACATAAAATTTCCCAGCTCAATCATTTTTCTGTTTTTGTTTTAGGGCCACACTCCACAGTGCTCTAGACTTAATCCTAGCTCTATACTCAAGGATCATTCCTGGCAGTGCTCAGAGGACCACTGGAATGTTGGCCATAAAATCTCGCGCCAGCCCCCTGCAAGGTAAGCAGCTTACCTTCTGTACTATCTCTCCAGCCCAACCTTAACCATTTTTAAGTTCAATGGCATGAATTACACTCACATCATTGTGTGACCATCACCATCATCCTTCTCCAAAATGCAAAAAGGGAAACTCTGCACCCATTAAATAGTAACTCTCTCATTTTTATATTACATTTCACTTTTAGACCACACCCTGCAGTGCTCAGGGGTTCCACCTAGTTCTGTGCTCAAGAGTGACCCCTGGTGGTGCACAGGGGACCATATACAGTGCAGAGATGGAGCAATGGCTGTGTCAGATGTAGCTGCATGCAGAGCATTACTGCCTGTGCTCTCTCTCTAGCCCTGCTCCCCCATTTTTATGTGGGGTACATTTTATCCCTATGTCGGAAGGTCAAGGAAATTGAGCTCCTTGTAAAGTTTCACATGCAGACAAGAACCTCCCACAGCTATAGAACAGTTCCAAAAGACAGAATGATTCCAAAGTCAGGAACAGTCAGCCAGAACATTACTTTATCAGACATTGGGAAGTAAATGAGAAAAAATGATCCCTGACAGGCAGTAGGTGCTAAAATAGTACAGAGTCTTCCCTCTTTCAGCAGATATCAGAAGATTACATCAAATTTAAAAACAAACACTTTAATCTTTTCAAATCCTTGAAGATATATGTAAGTGTTCCAAAAACATATTTATAATTATAAAATGTGATAGGTTTTTAATTTCTTGAGGATTGAGGCTATTATTCATCTTTACATGCCCTCTGCGTTCCTAGCAGAATGTCTCCAGAATGGAAAGCATTCATTAAGTTTTATTGATTTGAATTTATGATTAAACTTACAAAAATAGAACTTTAAGGCTATTTGTAGGGAATAAGTTGGAGACTAAAATGCAACAATCTTAGGAAAAGCAGAGCATTGATCTATATCCACCTTGTCATGTGCTCATTTAATATATTTTGAATTGTTTTGGGGCCACACAAGGAAGAGTTCAGGGACTGCTCCTGGCTCTGTGTTCAAAGATCATCCTGTTGGAATCAGGGACCATGTGGTTCCATGGTTCAAACTGAAATCAGCCACAAGCAAGGCAAGTGCCTTAACCTCTGTACCATCTTTCTAACCCCTCATTCAGTATTTTCTATTCAATATATAGAAGCCTTGGTTAAGGATCAGCACCAGAGCACTAACTTTGATCATATTATCACCTCCACCACTCCTCTGGGCCTTTATCTACCAAGTTGCAAATCATCTACTCCAACCAAAATCTCAGGCTGATAGGGAAGAAAGATGGGTCAGAAACAGCACAACAGGTAGGGCCCTTGCCTTGCAAAGAGCCAACCAAATTCATCTTGGCACCACAAATGGCTTCCTGAACACTGCAATGAATGATCCCTGAGCACAGAGACATTAGTAAGCCTAGAACACCACAGGGTGTAGCCCAGATTCTTCTCTCCTCTCCTTAACCTCCCAAAAAAAAAAAAAAAACAGAAAGGGAAGCAAGACAAACACAATGACAATATAATAGGACTAGTACCAACATGTACTGACAACCTGTCCTATGATGGGGGTTCACGCAAAGCCTTCCTGGAGTACATCTCTCAACTTAGATCTGTAGAATAATAAGCACAAACAAAGGGTTACTGAAGTTTCCGAGGAGGGAGGACGGAGAAGGCAAGACATGGTGGACTTGAGGAAATGAGAGCTGTTCGATTCAGACAGAAGATAGAGAACAAGGGGGGCAGGACATTTGTTTTCCCTTGCACATGGTGGACCCAGGATTTGATCCCCAGCATTCCACATGGTCCCTCGAAGTCCACCAGGAGTGATCCCTGAATGCAGAGCTCAGGTGTAAGTCCTGAGCACCTCAGATGTGGCCCCCAAACAAAAAATAAGGTGGAGAACAAGATAGATTATGACCAAAAACCAAGGCTTGAGGAAAGCCCGCACCAGCCAATGTGTTCTCTGCAGCCTCCCTGGGGCTTGTGGGACTAGGATGGCCCCTGGGAGCAGAAGCAAGGAAAAGTATGTGGGAACTGAGAACAAGACGTGTCCTGAAGGGGAATGTCAAGACTTGTTAGTGAGGAGCTGGAGCCATAGTACAGTGGGGAGGGCACTTGCTTTGCATAAGGTCAACCCAGTTTGATCCCTGACATCCCATATGGTCCCTGAGCACTTCCAGGAGTAATTCCTGAGTACAGAGCCAGGAGTAACCTCTGAGCATTGTCGGTGTGACCCAAAAATACAAAAAAAAAAATAATGATATGTTAGTAATACTGATCCATCTGTCACTCAATCATGATCATAAAATGGAAGGGGAGAAGACAGAGAGAGACAGAGACAGAGACAGAGAGAGAGAGATCCCAAGAGACTTGAAGTCTGGTGAGAGAGGATGGCCTGTCCACAGATGGGGAGAGATAATAAATATAGGGCTACAGATATCAAGTTCTCAATTTTACCCAAGGCCAGTTCAGGCCCCAGTGTGAGTTTAATATAGAATCTGTCCTTTTCTACAGCGAGTACTTAGCAAAGCCTTTGAAAAGTGTTTCAGGCTGTCTCAAAATTATCCACTAGAGAGGCAGGCTCTTGGCATTTAACAATGCTTCTGTTCAAAGATGCTCTTTCCTTGTCCTTTTCATGGCTCTTGAGGACCTTTGGGTGAAATGCTCTTTGAACAGTGTGAAAATATCAAAATAAAATTCCCCAGAAAAGGACGAGCTGAGCAACCATCCGTCTTTCACCCCCACGCAGCTCTGAGCAGCTGCAGTCTCCTCAGCCTAGAGACTAGGAAACCAATCCCTCATCACAGGGGGCTTCTCAAATCCCAGCATTTATTGTCCCGTAGATTCATAAGCTCAGGTCCAAACGCACAAGAATGAGACCTTTTTGATCAACACCATTTACACACAATCATTGATACCAGTAAAAGAGGGTGTTGATAGAAGGCCATGGGTGAACTATTCAAGAAAATTAGTCAGCGCTCGAGGGCCCTCACATCTGCTAGCACCTTCTACCTGGTCCTCTCATCTACTCAGAGATACCACCTTTGCAATTCTCTCTCTCTTTCTCTCTCTCTCTTTCTCTCTCTCCCCATCAACTTTCCTTTCACTATTGAATTGTTGTAGATTCAACAGGCAGGACTCTCCAGTGTCCAGTGGTATGTTGGTGCCAAGAGAGGGCAGCAAGAAGGCAACCTTGGTGCCAGGGGTACTATGCCTTGTCTCTAGAGCATTTAAGTGCAATCATTAATCTGATCAGCAGCAGATTTGCTTTATATTTTTACCATATACTTGCAATTCTGAGTGCTGTCTCAGGTAATATACATTCCCCATCAACATTTATATTGGCACACTATTCTAAATAATTGCTGGAATTACTGAGTTTCAATAACGCACATCTAAGCTTGAAATTGACAAGCTTTAATTACTTTGCATTTAATAAACATTGCATTCTGCATAAAATTTAATTTGGAGTACTGGGGGTAATAGAATTGAGCTTAAGATATGGGTAGGCTTAGAACTACATAACCATTTTAGGAATTCATAGTGGATCAGGAGGGGCCGGAGCGATAGCACAGCGAGTAGGGCATTTGCCTTGCAAGCATCCGACCCAGGTTCAATCCCCAGCATCCCATATGGTCCCCCAAGCAGCGCCAGGAATAGTTTCTGAGTGCAGAGCCAGGATTAACCCCTGAGCATTGCCAGGGGTGGCCCCAAAAGACAAAAAAAAAAAAAAACAGTGGACCAGGATGATTCAAGCTTGCTCCACACAGCTCTCATCTCCAATGCCCTTTGGTACTGCAGAGTCCTGGGTTTAAACTTTAGGTCCAAAAGAAATAGCACGAAGATAAGGAAATAGAACTTGTGCTCTTCAGTCTTTCCCTTCTCTGTGACCATAGGAAGATGCTATAGGTGTCTTTAATTTTATAAGAGGTAAATAAAGTGTCAGTGTGGAAAGTTTGGACTGCAGCTGAATTCTCAAGAAGATAATGTTCATGAGAAATGGACTAGTTTCTGATGCTCCATTTGCTCTCAATGGAATGAACATCTCCGGATCCAGCAATTATGTATACCTAGGTTGAGAACTCAACATGACGAATGACTAGCACCTGAACTACACAGTAGGAAGAGAGCAGCATGGAACATCTTCGAGAACATCAAGGGAAGTGGTAAAGAAGATGAAGAACCTCCAGCTCTGGCCACAAATTTTCAACTCCACCATTCTTCCTGTACTAACATACGCCTGGGCCCTACAAAAACAGGATGAGAAGGCTATTCGGGCAGCCCAAAGAGGAATCGAAAGAGTCATGCTTGGAATATCATGCTTCACTCACGTGAGAGAAGAAATCTGGAGTTCCAACCTCAATCGATGGTCTAGAATCAAGGATGTTGTCTTGTTTGCCAAGATGATGAAAATCAGATGGACCAGACACGTAATGTGATTTAGGGATGACCCTGGACTAGAGCTGTTACCGACTGGATTCCACAGAACATCAAAAGAACACATGGCTGCCCACCTATGAGATGGTCAGACTTCATCAAAAACCTGAACGAACGGTTTGAGGTTCTTCGTGTTCCTGGAGTGAGCAGATGCCATTGGGCTATACTTGCACGCTACAGGGACAAATGGAGACGTTACTGGTGCTCACTCGAGCAAATCGATGAACAAAGGGAAGATAAGTGATAAGTGATGTAGAGTGTGAATGGCAAGATTAATAATTTTGCTTGTGGGGCCTGAGCGACAGCCCAGTGGGCAGGGTGTTTGCCTTGCATGCGGCCAGCCTGTGGCGGCCCGGTTCGATTCCCAGCATCCCACATGTTCCCGAGCACCACCAGGAGTAATTCCTGAGTGCAGAGCCAGGAATAACCCCTGAGCGTCACTGAGTGTGACCCAAAAAGCAAAAAAAAAAAAAAAAAATTTTTTTTGCTTGCTAAGTTTTGTTGGGTTCCTTCACTATAGACAGGCAGTTACTGTATTTGAGGAATTCTATCTTTAAAATGAAAGTGTGGCTGCCCCGGGTGACCAGCCATAACATGCGGGCCTTGGACGCACCTGGGGAAGCTGGAACTCCGCTTTCCCCAGCTAAGCTGCCCATGACGCTCTCAGGAGGACAGATGGGTTTGGGGGAGTGGGCCCATCACCTCCGGAGGTCCCAGAAGCAGCTAGATGGGACTCGCCCACCACACTAGCCACCACCTTTGCTGTCCGGACGCTGGAACACTGCCTCATGACCGGATTGAGAGAGCAAAACCAGTTTGAGCCCAGGGTTGCGCCGGCGCGCAGCCAGGGTTCACCAAAAATAGTGGAAACAGGGATGTCCTTTAATCCATTGCATTCCACGATGTGCGGGAGATTTTGGCGGGAGGGAGAGATAGGGAGGAGAGAGAGAACATGAAGAACCCGCCAAGTGGTTGAGGTGAGGGAGGGGGAGGGAGGCGGGGACATTGGTGATGGGAGATGGGTTTAGGTGGAGGGTTGGGTGTTGGAACGCTGTGGAACCAGAACTCTGCATGAGCATCTTGCAATTGCATGTCTAAAATGGTGTAATAAAATTTGGGGGGAAAAAATGAAAGTGTATGTGATTCTATTCAATTCTGAAACCAAGAAGGAATCAAGAAAACATTACAGGGGCTGGAGCAATAGCCCAGCGGGTAGGGCGTTTGCTTTGGCACGGCCACTGCCGCCCAGGTTTGATCCCCAGCATCCCATATGGTCCCCGAGCACCGCGAGGAGTAATTCCTGAGTGCAGAGCCAGGAGAAACCCCTGAGCATTGCTGGGTGTGACCCAAAAAAAGCAAAAAAAAAAAAAGAGAAAATGGGGCCCCTGGGAGGGAAGATGGGTTTTGGGAGTGGGCCCATCACCTCTGGGGGTCCCGGAAGCAGCCGGATGAGACTCGCCCACCACACTAGCCACCATTTTCGCTGTCCAGACGCTGGGAAACTGCCTCACGGCCAGATTAACAGAGCAAAACTAGTTCGAGCCCAGGTAGGCGGCTCCCAGAAGCGGGAATCACAGGGGATTCGTCAGATGGAGTCAGGGGTCAGCCATTCCCCCTCCATTTTGTTGAGCCTGGTGACCCCGCCCAGGAGCTGCCCTGGGGCCACCAGCCATATCATGAAAAGCCTCACAAGCGGCTGGGGAAGCTGGAACTCGGCTCACCCCTGGCCCAGCTGACTATGGGGCCCCCGGGAGGGCAGATGGGTTTTGGGAGTGGGCCCATCACCTCTGGGGGGTCCCGAAGCAGCCGGATGAGACTCGCCCACCACACTAGCCACCATTTTCACTGTCCGGATGCTGGAAAACTGCCTCACGACCAGATTAACAGAGCAAAACCAGTTCGAGCCCAGGTCGCGCGCGCGCAAGCGGCCAGCGCAGTCCATTAAAATAGTGGAAACAGTGATGTCTTTTAATGCACTGCATTCCACGATGTGTAGGAAAGTTTGGCGGGAGGGAGAGATAAAGAGGAGAGAAATGACATGCAGAACCCCCAAGTAGTTGAGGTGTGGGAGGGGGAGGGAGGTGGGGACATTGGTGATGGGAGATGGGTTTGGGTGGAGGGATGGGTGTTGGAACACTGTGGAACCCAAACTCTACATGAGCATCTTGCAATTGTATGTCTAAAATGGTGTAATAAAATTTGGGGGAAATAATAAAATAAAATTTAAAAAATGACAAAAGAAAACATTACAAATCAATGTTTAAGTACCATTTGCAGACATTTTTCATTAAAATTAATTTATTAATTACTGAACCATGCTTTTCTTAGAGTATTATCACACCAAACTGGAAAAAGAACCAAAGTACCAGGTGTTGAATAACTATAGAAACATTTGGCACCAGACTTCTCTCCCTCTGTTGGAGTAAGTGTCCTGCTGACCGAAAGCCCGCCCTCTGGGGAGTGGTGCTGTCACTCAGATATGACACTCAGCAGTACTGGCACTCATGCGGCTGCCCCAGCACACACCGCCCCAGCCTCCCAACAAGTACCCTCCTTGTTAGACTGCACAGCCACCTTCTGGATGTCATGTTTGCAAGTATCCCACACTTAATGCAGCTGTGAGCTCTCTATGTGCTGCGTTCATGGCTGGGGCAGCAGTCAGTCCTAGCTTTGGTGTTTGTGTGTCTTTCTTTGTTGTTGCAGCACTCACTGAGGCTGTAGCCTTTCACACCTTTCATGTGGTCCTTACACACGACTGATTGGGAGAAATTGTGACAGCACCAGTGACCATAGACATGTGAAGCACCAGGCACAACTAGCAGAGCCACCAGAATCGTGGTGCCTCGCATACATGCAGGAGCAGGGAGCGCCTCGGCTGGTACCTCGGCACCAGGTTATCTTCTAAGTCACTTGTTTGCAGGTTCTGTTACCCCCAGTCCCCTCACTGTGCGAGTGTTAATGACCAGGAGTCATCATGTGCTTGGTTGTGGTGGCTGCACATTCTGTCGTGACACTCACTAGGGTCACACATTGGATGGCGGTGCTCACACACCAAGCCACAGTCCATATTTTGGTGGTTGTACTTGCCCGGGGTGTGGTGTGCTCAGACACACACATATTGAGGGGTGTATTTCCTGGCCTAGGCACTCACACACTGGTGATGCGTTTAGTTGTGATAGTTACTGAGTTACCTCCCTTTAGCTTTGATGTTCACACACACACACCTGGCTATGGTGCAGCTGGAAGTCTCGGGAAGAAATGGGAATCCTAGCACAGCCTTAAGGACTGTGCTTGCCACACGTGGCAACACCAGGGACCAAACTCCAAACCTTATGCTTGCAATTCAGGCGGTCTACACCTCGAATCGGCTTCTGAACCTCTAGTTGCATATGCTTTATTTTTTTTCTGTTAGCTTTTGTTTTAGGACCACACCCAGCTGTGCTCAGGAATTACTACTGGCTCTGTGCTCAGGAATCACTCCTGGTAAATTCGGGGGTCATATGAGGTACCAATGATCAAACCCATATTAGCCACGTGCAAGCAGGAGCCCTTCCTACTCTACTATTGCTCTGACACTTAGCAGGTGTTCACTATAGTTCATAATTATTCTGAATTTCATAACAAAATATGAAATGGGATTCCCCATACCAACATGAAATGACATTGACCAGTAGAGTTTAACCAAAATAATGATGATGACAATAATGCTTAAAAAGCAAAACAAGGCGATCAAAGCTAGGTGAGTTTATTTTTGAAACATGCAATGCCGCCACAAGAACTCCTAAGGAATACAAACCGGCACATCAAAGCACCTAGAACAGAAACAACACAGAAGTCAAATAACGTGGGACAGAAAAAATGATCAGGGTGGCTGGAGCGATAGCACAGCGGGTAGGGCATTTGCCTTGCACGCGGGCCGACCTGGGTTCGATCCCCAGCATCCCATATGGTCCCCCGAGCACCACCAGGAGTAATTCCTGAGCGAAGAGCCAGGAGTAACCCCTAAGCATTGCTGGGTGTGACCCAAAAAAGCAAAAAAAAAAAAAAAAAAGAAGAAGAAGAAGAAGAAGAAATGATCAGTGACCATTTTCTGTAAGTGCTGACAATACAGAAGAGAAGAAAATGTTCAACATCGCTTATTTATAAGATGAAAAATGGAGAGATAGTTCAAGGGACTGAGCACATGTTTTGCACGTGGAATGACCAGGTTCGGTTCTGAGCACTGTCCAGAGTCCCCAGCACTGCTCAGTGTGCCCCACCCCAAGTAACAGTGGCGATGAGTGAAGACCAAGAGCAAGACTTTTCTTTTAATGTGGGAAGATGTCCTTTCACAGAGTCTAACACAATGTCCTGATTAACAACTAACACCTGCAGCAACAATGAAAGCCATCAGTGTCCTGTGTCCGTACTCAGTGCCACATGTTCTACTCAGTGCCCCATGTCCCTACTCAGCACCCCGTGTCCCTACTCAGTGCCCCATGTCCCTACTCAGTGCCCCATGTCCCTACTCAGTGTCCCGTGTCCCTATTCAGTGCCCCATGTCCCTACTCAGTGCCCCATGTCCCTACTCAGTGCCCCGTGTCCCTACTCAGTGCCCCATGTCCCTACTCAGTGCCCCATGTCCCTACTCAGTGCCCCGTGTCCCTACTCAGTGCCCCATGTCCCTACTCAGTGCCCCATGACCCTACTCACTGCCCTGTGTCCCTACTCAGTGCCCCATGTCCCTACTCAGTGTCCATGTCCCTACTCACTGCCCCATGTCCCTACTCAGTGCCCCATGTCCCTACTCAGTGCCCCGTGTCCCTACTCAGTGCCCCATGTCCCTACTCAGTGCCCCATGTCCCTACTCAGTGCCCCATGTCCCTACTCAGTGCCCCGTGTCCCTACTCAGTGCCCCATGTCCCTACTCAGTGCCCCATGTCCCTACTCAGTGCCCCATGTCCCTACTCAGTGCCCCGTGTCCCTACTCAGTGCCCCGTGTCCCTACTCAGTGCCCCATGACCCTACTCAGTGCCCCGTGTCCCTACTCACTGCCCCGTGTCCCTACTCAGTGTCCCGTGTCCCTACTCACTTCCCCATGTCCCTACTCAGTGCCCCGTGTCCCTACTCACTGCCCCGTGTCCCTACTCAGTACCACGTGTCCCTACTCAGTGTCGTGTCCCTACTCAGTGCCCTGTGTCCCTACTCAGTGTCCATGTCCCTACTCAGTGCCCTGTGTCCCTACTGAGTGCCCCATGTCCCTACTCAGTGTCCTGTGTCTCTACTGAGTGCCCCGTGTCCCTACTCAGTGCCCTGTGTCCCTACTCAGTGTCCATGTCCCTATTCAGTGCCCCATGTTCCTACTCAGTGCCCCAAGTCCCTATTCACTGCCCTGTGTCCCTACTCAGTGCCCTGTGTTCCCTACTCAGTGTCCATGACCCTACTCACTGCCCTTTGTCCCTACTCAGCACCCCGTGTTCCCTACTCAGTGTCCATGACCCTACTCAGTGTCCATGACCCTACTCACTGCCCTGTGTCCCTACTCAGTGCCCCGATTTCCCTACTCAGTGTCTATGACCCTACTCAGTGCCCTGTGTCCCTACTCAATGCCCCATGTCTCTACTCAGTGCCCTGTGTCCCTACTCACTGCCCCTCATGGCCTACTCACTGCACCCATGTCTCTATTCACTGTCCCATGTCCCTACTCACTGTTCCCATATCTCTACTAAGTTCTGTGTGTCCCATGTCCCTACTCGGTGTCCAGTGCCCCATGTCCCTACTCGGTGTCCTGTGTCCCTACTCAGTGCCCTGCCCACACCTAAGGCAGCTGCTCCCACTTCACTGTCACTGTCTTCCTGTTCATCATCAATTTTCTCGAGCAGGCACCAGTAACATCTCCATATGTCCTGTCTCATTCAAGTAGAGCCCAAGGGCACCTGCTTGCTCCAGGAACATAGAGAGCCTCAAACCATTCCATCAGGACATGGGAATGAGGTCTATAATTATTACTGGTATTTGGCATATCAAATACGACATGGGTAGCTTGCCAGGCTCTGCCATGTGGGTAGCATACTCTTGTAGTCATCACTAAATCCAGCATTTGTTGATGAACCATGCGGCCATTCGTGGCCGTGTGAGCCGGGCTGTGATAGGCTGGTCTGCTGGGTGGAGTTCTGGTCTGCTGGGTGGAGTTCTGACGAGGGGGAAGTCCAGATGTGGAAAATGGAGGCCCTCATGGAGTGGGGGGGTCGTCTGGCTTATTGCAAGGCTCTGCTAGAGCTCCCACTTACTCTAGGAAATAATGTATGCGAGAATGCCCACTGTTCTTCAGTCTTTTTAAGACCTTATTTTTTTGACCTTTAAATACTTGACTCAGTTTTCAGATAACTTATAGTCACTCTTTCTCATCATTGCCCAGTGATCTCATCTGTTTCCACAACCCTCAGTCCTGATGCCTCTACAAGTCACACTTCCAGCCCTGCACTTTATTCCTACCCTCTGAGTGGGGATCAGTCAGTTACTACTTGCTGACCCCACTTAGATGCCTATTAAGCATCTCACAGAAAGGGAATTTCTGATCTTTCTCCCCCAAATCTGATCCTATAACAGTCTTGCCTATTTCCACAAAACCTCCATTCCTGGGACTAGAGAGAATACTGTGAGTAGGGCACTTGCTTTACAGTAAGCCAATTCGGGTTTGATCCCCAGCACCTCATACAATCCCCCAAGCACCACTAGGAGTGACTCCTGTGTGCAGAGCCAGGAGTAACCCCTGAGCATTGCTAGGTGTGACCCAAATAACAAGCAAACAAACTCCATTTCTTTCTTTCTTACTCACGACAAAACTATGAAAGTCAATTCTTGTTCTCTTCTTTCTCTCACAGAGTCCAATCCAGCCCACCAACCCACACCATTAGATCTAAAGCCATGCTCTGAATCCAACCATTGTTCGTCTTGCTCTAAATCCGACAAGCGTCACCTTTCATCTGTGTCATGCAATAGCAACCCCCTTCCTGTTTCTGCCATTGCTCCTTTCTATAGCTATGGAAGCATCTTAATCTCTAACAGAGCTCAGGCCACCACCGCACCACCACCCACCCCCAAATACGTACACAAAACCTTATAGCAGCTCCCATCTCACTCAATAAAATAGCATCAGAATGTGACCCAAACCATAATAAGGAAAAATAAACTTTAATAAGTTAAGAGACTAAATAGTAGCCAGGGGTTAAAGATACCTGTCTTGCACATGTCCAGCCCTGGTTTGATCACCAATACCACGTGTGGTATCCCCATGCACCTTCAGAAGTGATCCCTGAGCACGGAGCCAAGAGTAAGCCCCTGAGTGCTACTGAGTGTGGCCCAAGAACCACCCCCTACACACACACACACACACACACACACACACACACAATATCAGTTGGCCGGAATAATGGGTGAGGAGGTGAAGAGGTGAGGTGGTGGAAAGTTGGGTCACTGGTGGGGATGCAGACGCAGGAAGTGGGTTGGGGATGGAGTTGGAACATTAAAAGCCTGATACTATTAAGAACCATTTTGTGAAGCACAGTGCCAAGAAAAAAAACTAAGTCTAAAAATCAAATCCAGTCTTTGCAGCTCACAAAAAGCCTCTGATCAGCTTCCTTCACCCACTCATGATCTTTCCTCTCTCCCACCCCGTCTTCCTCCTCCTCCTCTCTGCTCCAGTCACCCAGTAGCCCCACGCACCCTCCAGGCCTTTCTACAAGCTGGTTTCTCTGCGGGACTCCTTCCTCTCTAGGGTGCTCAGTAGGATCCTTCCCGCTTCTCCAGGTCCTTCCTAGAATATCTTCTTGGCGGAGAGGATTCTTGGGCCAGACCATCTGGACAAAACATTCTTCTAGCTAGATTCTGTCTAAAAAGTGTTTCTGTTTGTTCTTTCCCCCCATTCATAACAGTGATACAACTTGATATCTATTTATCGTTGGACTTCCTCCACTATTATATGTCCTACAGAAACAGGAGTTTGACATTTTGGGAACAGTGGACCCTGGTGTCAAGAAAAACACAGGCACACATGAAGCAAGTAATAAACACCAGCAGCGTGATGATCAGCAAAAGGATGAACTAGAACAAAAGTCACAGGTTCCACGTGACCACTTATAGGTAGCAAGCATCCAAAGCCACCTTCTATTTATTACTTAAGATGAAAGCTAGGGTCAGAGAGATAGCACAGTGGGTAGAGCACTTGCCTTGCATGCAGCCAACCAAGGTTTGATCCCCAGCATCTCACATGGTCCCCAAAGCCCACCAGGAGTGATTCCTGAGTGCAGAGCCAAGAGTAAGCCCTAAGCATCACCATGTGTGGCTATCCCTATCACTTGATCACTTGAATCCGTTATTCATCGATTTGCTCGAGCGGGCGCCAGTAACATTTCCATTGGACCCTATCACGTGCCAATGTAGCCCAATGGCATCAGGTTGATTCAGGAATATGAAGAGCCTCAAACCGTTCCTTCAGGGTCTTGACAAAGAAGTCTGACCATCTTGTAGGCTATATCTATACAACAAAAAATAGGGAATCCATTTGCAAGCAAGACTCATGGGGGACTGGAGTATAATATGGCGGGAGGGTGTTTGCCTCGCATGTGACCAACCTGGGTTTGGCCAGGTTTTCTATATGGTCCTCCAAGCACCGCCAGTCATGATTCCTGAGTGCAGAGCCAGGAGTAACCCCTGAACATCTGAGTAACATTGCCAGGTGTGGCCCCAAAGCAAAATAAAATGAAACAAAATAAGACTTACTTCCCATGTTTTAAGCTTTTAAAGTAATTATTCTTAGTGCATGTATAAGGGGGAGGACAGGGAATGTCCATTTGCCTTGACAATGATTTCCCAGGAAGACAAGCCCATCTTGAAGTTCAGTATTAGTTCCCAAGAACCAAGTCTCACCCCTGAGACAGAGTGAAAAGGAATATCACCCTGGAAGAACAGGCTTGCTTCTTCCTACTGAGAATCTGAAGTTATAATCCTGAGATGGAGGGGCTGGAGCAATAGCACAGCTAGTAGAGTGCTGGCCTTGCACGCAGCTGACCCAGGTTTTATTCCTGACATCCCATATGGCCCCCTGAGCAATGCCAGTAGTAATTCCTGAGTGCAGAGCCAGGAGCAACCCCTGAGCATTGCCAGGTGTGACCCGAAAAGTAAAGAAAAAAAAAGAAAAAGAAAGAAAGAAAAGAAAAGAAAAAATCCTGAGATGGAGCTTTTAGAAACCGCATCTTCCTTTGTGCATTCAAGGGAAAGCTCAGAAGTTCAACAGAACGGGTCCACTCTAGTTTATAAATCTCCTAAAGCAAGCAGATTTACAGTTCATTAACTCTCGTTAAGGGGAAAAAAATGGTTTGAAATCTGTTGAGAAAGTAGAAACTATTTTTCTGTTCTCTTTAGTACTTCGGAATGTTTAGAGATAAGCATGGTATTTAAATCTTTGGGATGTGTAAAATTGTCTTCAGCAGCATTTTTAGACAAGGCATTAAGAATGCTTTAAAGTGCTTGTCTACTGCATTAATTTTAATTATACTCCACTGGACTCACAATGCTCTGAAATGCTTTACAAAAATGCCCCCAAGATCTTTTATTAATCATAATACAGCACCGCCAAAATCTAATTCTGGGCATCCGCAGCTTGCCTGAGAGCGCCCTCTTCTGTCTCCACAGTATTCTGCAAGTTGCATTATATGGAATTCCGGGCAGCGCAAAATGGACTTTGAAGGGAGCTGTGTGTCACACAGGGTCTTCCACATTCCTCAGATGAGATATTCTCCACTTGAGGTTTGGAAGTTTCTGCTGAGGCAGATACTGCGAGGAAGAGGAGAGAAAAGATGTAAACCCCGAAGTGTAATAGTGATCTATTTGCATTATCTTACCCAGGAATTCTCATAGACATAAACTTCAATCTTAAAACACAGGGCAACTAGTCTAACCTGTTTATTTTTCTTTACAGATGGGACATGATTTCTCAACTCTTAAAATTACCTTCTTTATAATCTATTTTTTTTGTAACTCAGCTGTTAGCTTTCTGATGAATAATTTTTGCTTTAAGAATTAAGTTGTCATCAAATCCAAATTTGGCAAAAATAATCATATTTGGATGCTTGATGTTAGCAGAACTTTACTAATTCAGGTACAACAAGATAAATCTTTAGTTTCTATAAACCCGAGAAATGCGCACCTAGTTCGGTTGAGTCCCATGAAATTGCTCTCAAGAATGGTTAAATATTGACCTTATCATGGGGGTCAATTGCATGCACCCAGCATATACTTTAGTATCAGCGAGAGAAAGCAGCCCTCCCAGTGGAGCAGCTGCAGAATCAGGGAGGACTCGGATGACGTCAGCGCTAATGGAATCGCTGTCTCTGAACCTTTAAAGGGGTGGGAGTGGAGGGGTGGGCAGTAGGCAACTTTGAGCAACAGACAACTCAGGGGAACCTAAGGATTTGTGTTATGAATGTGACTGGTTTGGGAAAATGAATCAATTATTTTGGAGTTCTGACAGAGCTTCAGCCAAGGCTCCAGCTGTGGCTAATCATTTGGCCTCTGTGAAGTTTTTACTTCCCCCTGAAGGTTTGCAATTTAACTAGTTAGACAAAAATGAAATTTCAACGCACAGCAGTTTTCTCATATAAACAGAGAGGGGATGGGGGAGGTAATTAGGGTGAGATTTTCTTAGAGCTGATTTACCTGTATGTTTTTCATGGGTGCCTTCCTTCCTCCAACACAGGCCTCATGTTGGGTAACACCCAATTTAGCTTCCACCTACACTTAGCTTGCAGCTCCTCCCAGCTCTGCTAGGGAGGCTTTGAATCAGCTCTGGTGCTTGTAATAGCCAGAAGGCCACCTCAAGTGCTGCATTTCTATAGAGTTGTTTACCTGTATTCATCTCTAGATAGCCCAGCCCACAATGGGATGGGCTGGGAAGTTTTGGCGAATTTCTATATATAAAATAAGCTACAAGAAAAGAGAAGCCCCTTTTGCCATTTTGGCTTCCCTTGGTGTTTTGCTTCTCCATCCTCTCCTTTCTCTGTTGGGCTTCAACACATGGTGGCAGCCATCTTGGCCTACACATGGCTGGGGCCTAGCTAGGAACCCAGAGTCCGGAGTTTTCCCTGCTTTTGGATTGTATATCAGAACCTGTGATAGTAAAACCCTTTTAAAACTGTTCTGGAGTCTGGAGTTTTCATCCATTCTCCACCTGCTTTGGAGGTAGAAGGGAACTCGCTTCCTGGTATTGTTGGGGACCCCAGAGGCTCCCTGACAGCCTCATATAAGACAGATCTGGACAATTACGTAAAACCTTTCTAAACCAAAATATGAGAAGCTTTTAAATGCACAGATGACAGGGCCTCAGGCCTGTCGCTGCAGTATGCGGAACCTGTACCCTTTGTTGTGGCCATTATAAACGCAGACTCACACTCAGTAGTACAAGGGCTGGCTTGGGAACAAACTAGGTACATCCTCCACTGCTGCGCCTTGCCACGGCCCTAAGTACACATTACTGCTCCCATCATTGCCAATGTTTAAAAATCCCTTAGAATGTCCCTGCACACAAAATTCACCCGAGAACCAGGAACAAGTAGAAATGATTTAAAAATCGCTTGCCATTTAGAGGTTCACAATTTCAATTCCAAAGTCTGTGTAAGCTTCCCTACACCAATCAGCAATTCTTAGACACCAGAAGAACTGAGAATTCAGCTCAATTAACCTCCAGTCTGACGCTATCCGACCAGAGACGGAATCAGATCTCACAGGTGAAGGGTTAAAGGCTCCATTTTGCAGGCACCACCCGCCCCTTCTGTCACCAGTTGCAAGCCCAGGCTCTTACCTGTGCTCTGACCAATTGGAAAGATGAAGGTGCCAGGAACTGCTCTTGAGGTTTGATTAATTGCCTAGAAGAGACTCAGAATTCAGGAAACCTATTAAGTCACTAGATCACCAATTTATAGGTTATCCAGAAACAGATGGAAGAGATGCCTGGGTCTAGGTGTGGAATCTCCACAGAAAAGCTCTCCTGCTGGGCTGTAATGGAGGGTTCATTACTTGGGCAGTTGATAAAATCAGTGACCTTGACATTAGACCTTCTCCTGCCTCCAGCTCTCTTCCGTCCCTAAAACCAAAGACTTTCAGTCCCATTGTCTATTGGTTTCACTTGTAATCATAATCCATCTCCAGGTGGCTTCCAGTAACAGGAGACACCTGAAGAACTCCACAAACAGTAAATTTCAAGGTTTTGGGGAGCTTTTGTCAGCACTGAGATTGGCAGAATAGAGCCTTGAATAGAGCTGACCTCGGCTCAACGCCAGCACCACAAACATCCCCAAGCACAATAAGGAATGACCCCTGAGCACTTGAGTCAGGAGTATCACTGCAGGTGTGGCCCAAAACCACCTCATAGAGATCTGCAGATAGAGACCAAATAAGCATGATAAATATATTCTCGTCATTTGAAAGGTCAACTATAATATTTTTTTCTTTTTTGGGTCATACCCAGCAATGCTCAGGGGTTACTCCTGGCTCTGCACTCAGGAATTACTCCTGGCAGTGCTCAGGAGACCATATGAGATGCTGGGGATCAAACCCAGGTGAACCACATGCAAGGCAAATGTTCTCCCCACTGTGCTATGGCTCTGGTCCCTAAATTTCTTACCGATCACAATACCACAGTAATTATCTAGTTTATCCAGGTCAGCCATATTTCCATTGACTTTAGGGTTGCTTTCAATTCTAAGTTCTAGACCATTGGTAATGCGTATGATCCTTTTCCAGACAAAGGCAAATTAATTGTATTGGTTTCAGGGAAATGATTGAAAACTGCCCTGTGGTCACATCTATTTTGTACTTATTGCAGACTCTTCTCAAAATTTCTGATTTCCTATGCATGTCTCTGTCCTTTGAGTTCTCCATAGAACAAATATTTTTGTCTGTTCCCCCATTGGTTAATGCATTAAGTAAAACCTCAGCACATATATTTTATGAGTCATAATTATATCCTCTCTTTAAAATTATTCTTTAAAGGACAGTGGTGAATTGTCATGGGCATGTCAATGGTGTCAGGGTGTAATAGCATTGGACATCAATACTATAAACTTTAATTACAGTAACCACATTAGCTACAATATAATAAAGTACATTTTAATAAAAATAAAAGTAAATTTTTCAATATTACAAACTATAGCGTTATTATTTATGACAGTGAGTCAATTGTTTGACTGAAATTTATCTCATAAATAAAAAAAAAGGGCTGGAGCGATAGCCCAG
Organism: Cryptotis parvus; assembly: GCA_021461705.1. Lineage (NCBI taxonomy): Eukaryota > Metazoa > Chordata > Mammalia > Eulipotyphla > Soricidae > Cryptotis > Cryptotis parvus. Next base: position 91,148 of record JAJIBD010022076.1, read on the forward strand.
CGGGTAGGGTGTTTGCCTTGTACGCGGCCTGCCTGTGCCGGCCTGGGTTCAATCCCGGCATCCCATATGGTCCCCTGAGCACCGCCAGGAGTGATTCCTGAGTGCAGAGCCAGGAGTAACCCCTGAGCATCGCCGGGTGTGACCCAAAAAAGCAAATAAATAAATAAATAAATAAATAAATAAATAAATAAATAAATAAATAAATAAATAAATAAATGAATAAATAAAAAGTACCAGACTTTGCAAAAGACAAAAAAAGTCCACAGTACAGGAGAGAATCACTTGAAAAACATCTTTAATTTTGAAAAGATTAATATCACTCTACAAAATATTTTGTTACAGGATTATTTAGGCTTAATCTGTTTATATTTGTATTGATATGACATAAAATAACATCTTAAGAGATAGTAAGTCATTATTAAAGAAGAGCTTCTGACTTTATAAGAAAATAGGCTGTATGTATCTAGAAAACAGAACCAAGGGAACTAAAACCCTTAAATTGTTTCATATACAAATAAAAACTTCCAGTCATTATAATCTTCAATTGATAAACTATTTCTATCATTATAAAAAAGGAAATGCCTTTAAATTCAGATCTACACAACAGTAGGTAACTATAAGTTCAGAATTCATTTACTTAGTTAATATTGTCTTCTTCCAGAAAGCAATCAGACCACAATAATTAGAACATAACTGTCACAAATTGTTTGAACAAACCACTGACCCTCAAATGGTCAAACTCAGGAAGAGTTGCTCTAAATTGCTCAATTACAATACTACAAAGGAGTAGTTTGTCCTTCGTTCCCTTCTTTATTCTCTCCTAACGTAAGAGCAGAGTTGGCTATTACTAGATTTATTGGACACTTGGTTTTGGATTTGGGGGATACATACAGTTCTGCTTAAGTTTGACTCTGGGCTCTGTGCTCATGACTCACTCCAGGCAGTGCTGGGGATCGAATCAGCCGTGTGCAGGGCAAACACCTTATCCCCAGTACTATTTCTATAGCCTGCCTGTTACTATTATTTAGACGGTCCTCATTTGATTTCAGGCAATGGTGATTCTACCTTCTGATTTAGAAATCTAAAGGACCCTATCTGATTTTTCACTTAAAGCACCATAGTTACATCTCACCTCCTGCCATTTCTGGGGTCAGAAGAACTGTAATAAAAAGCCTTTCCTCTCTAATCAGAATGTTAATTTAATGCTAAGTAATGAATATTTAAGGATCCTAATAGATGTGCAAATGAACAATTATGCTGTAGCATCCCACTGTTAATGTGATCAACCTTTGCATTGCTTGCAGAAACTTAATTTGGGTGTCAGTCAGTCTTTTGTTATTCTCTTTCTTACACAGACTTCAGATGCTCTGGAAGGCTGAGGACAGGTGGGCAAATCACAGAGTCAGCCCGCAGATCTTGGGCAGCCCCTGAAACATGGGGGGCAGAGGGGTGATGAAGTAAACCCTTGGCTGACTTTATTTTGTGGCACTAATATCCATTACATTTTCCTGAATTAAACTCTGAGCTCTTTATAGGCAGGATGCCATAAAACAAATTTGAAAGGAATGACCGTAATTAACCCAGCTATTTTCCTAGGGAGCACAGAGCACCAGGTTCGGCCCACCTCCGGAAACACTCCGGAAAGCAGGTAATCAGGAAAGGTGGAGGGCTGTTTGAGCTATTTCTTTTAATGATGCAAGCACAGGTTCGCCCTCCTCTCTGGCAACAGGGAGTTGCAAGCATATATTATAAGGAGTGCGTTGAACAAAGTCAGAAAGAGCAATACCAATTCGTTTTTGAGTTGACTCTTACATTCTTTGACTGTACAGCAAATAATGAAAAGCGATAAATCCGCTGCTTGATACAGATCATCATAAATGTTTGTTTGAATCTGATGTTGAACAGATTAAAAGGAATATAATACAATATTAAACAGACATGGGGCAGAGCTGCTACTGGCTCTCACTGTGCCCAGCCGTTCATGAGGTGCCCAGGAGGGATGGCAGGTTCTAGCCCTGGCCCGCCACCCCAGCAGAGCCTCAAAACAAGCCAGACGACCCCTCACTCCATGAGGACCTCCATTTTCCACATCCGGACTTCTCCCTTGTCAGAACTCCACCCAGCAGTCCAGCCTATCACAGCCCGGCTCGTGTGGCCGCTTGCGGCGCGCAGTTCATTAATAAATGCTGGATTTTGAGATGACTACAAGAGTATGCTACCCGCACAGCAGAGCCTGGCAAGCTACCTGTGTCGTATTTGATATGCCAGACCAGTAACAATTATAGACCTCCATTCCCATGACCTGATGGAATGGTTTGAGGCTCTTTATGTTCCTGGAGCAAGCAGGTACCCTTGGGCTCTACTTGCATGAGACAGGTCATATGGAGATGTTACTGGTGCCCTCTCGAGCAAATCGACGATGAACGGGAAGACAGTGATACAGTGATACAGTGATTAAACAAAACATATGACAAATAAGTTGTTTGGGAAAGCATTATTATCATTATTATTATTAGCTTTGACTGAAAACAACTCTAGTAAATAGAGAAAAGACCCTACTTACTAGATTTGTAAATCATACTTAAGAGTCAACATAAATTGAAGATGTGTTAATACCAAATAGAAGGATTTGTTTTTAAGCCTGAAAAAAAAAACACCTAGAATAATAGCTTTCATAAATTTTAAAAGTCTGATCTTTCACCATAAATACTAAAAGGAAATAATTAAATAGAAATGCTAACCACTAACTTTTCATTAGAAACATTTATCTAATTGTGAGGAATAAAAATGTCATCTCTTGGAAACCTAAATAAAATACTACTGTGTTTTCCAGGATCTTTCAAAGAAAAATACTCTAAATTAAGCAGAATTAGCATAAACAGCATAATGGCAGAACTAGCATAAAATAATCATATTATGATTAATCTTCTACTAAGAAGATAGGGTGTTCACTATAAATAATACTTTATCAAAATAGGTTTTTAGAGTCAGAACCTTTGGGGAATAATACTATGGACTTTAAAAATTCCTCTTTAATGTATATAAATATTTTAATTTAATGTCCAACTTAGGGATTCCATTTGGAAAGGAATCTCTACAAGCAAAGACCAGGAGTTTTCATGACCTGTGCTAAAATATGCATATGAAGGGAAATAGCTTTTCAGCACCACCCAAAATACAAATATGATTGTGCATTGGGAAAAGACAGGTAGAACTGTTGACTCTTCTTGCCAATGTGGCAAAAAGGCAGGAAGATAGGTAACAGCATCACAGGCATTCCTTTTAACCTGCCGTGCCAATAGCAAACAGCTTGTCATGTTTCAAAGATGAGCAAGAGGGGAGATTAAGTATTTGGTGTGTCTCCTTTGATGGTGGTCTGCCCCCTCCAGGAGAGGCTAGCACAGAAAGAAGAACATATCTGACAGTAATAAAAATGGCACCTGGGTATTCCAGAGTGCAAAGCCATCAGATGCTGAGGAATCAAACTCCAAACACCATTTATCCATGCTGCTTGTCAGGCCACACACATAAAAAAGTGTCTTGGCATTCCAACACCAAGCCAAAACATCGGATAAATTATAGGCTAGTTTTAGATCAAACCTCTGGGGTACCAGAATATCAAAAACATACAGATTGCTTGGTATTGGCACTAAACATCACAAAAAGAGCCTGTCCTAAGGCCTCCGCTCCGAAGTCACCCCTCCGGTCAGCAGTGGACTCTGCGTGCAGTCCCGGAAATGAGCCTTTGAAAAGTGGGTCAGCAGCCCCGCCCCTGACTCAGCTGAGTTACGGCTACTGAGTCACGCAGTCACCCGCTTTATTTGGGTCTTCTCCGTCGATTTTAATCCACTTCTTCTCTATTTCAACCTGTTGTGCAAAAGCAAAACATGTGCAGCATTAACAGATGAAACACAACGCAAACATGTGTTCAGTCTTACTGTCTAGGGAGACAGAGCCCAGACTTTAGGAAGACGGCGCTGCTCCGGCCTCCTGTGGGCCAAGGAGCCACGTCTTCCCCCTGGAGCGTGTTTACAAAGTGCATGATGCCACCCCATTCCAGGGGTGGGCACGAAGGATGGGGGGTGAGGGAACAAGAGTAGCCTGGCATGCAATGGGTGGGGGCATTTTCTGTTTGTTCACTTAAAGAAGGTGGATTTAAGGGAGGCGGAGTATGAGAAATTTTGTTTCTGAAATGAGAATGCCAGGCTCAGATCTTAGAGGACTCAAAAAGTTTTTTCTAAGTCAACACTCTTTTACTAAATGTATGCAGAGAGCAAATATATCAATAGGACATTTGAACATTTGCCTAGACACGTGCTTGGTTATATTTGCCACCATCCAGTCAGCCTTTAAGCTATCTAAAAGTTATAAAACATCAAGTCAGACTCTAGTTAACCCAAACAGGCCCATTTCCAAACAGCAAACTGGCCAGGCTGTACTTTCTGACCCTCCTGTTTTCCAAGTCAGCTCAAATATCACGTCACCTAGAGATGGGGATCCTCCCTCACCCCCAGGAGAGGAAGACACCCTTTGTCTCTTACATTCCCCTAGTCTTTTCTCTTCTTAGAATTTGCCACTTTTTGAAAACATATCACTTTATGCATTAATCATTTTTGTTCCCTGTTAGAAGGCAGGATTGGGAAGGATAAGGGCATGTCTGTGCACTGTAGCATCAGCAGCTACAATTGCTTAAGAGGGATTTACTAAGTGAAAAGGGAGCACTCTGAAATTATTGATAGCAGAGAGCACTCTGAAACTATAGGTGGGTCAACAGCCATACCACCCTGAATGTGCCCAATCTCATCTGAAATGCTAGGTGGAAGGGAGCACTCTGAAATGGTAGGTAGAAGGGAGCATACTGAAACTGTAGGTGGAAGAGAACACTGAAACCGTAAATGGGAGGGAGCACCCTGAAACCGTAGGTGGAAGGGAGCACTCTGGAAGAGTACATGGAAGGGAACATGTTGAAACATATTCTCAGATGCCAGTCAATTAGCAAACACTATTGAAACTCAAGGCTGGGCCAGAGCAGTAGGCAGGGCACTTGCTTTGCACACGGGCTGACCTGGATTCCATCTGGGCATCACAGATGGCCATTCCATAGGATTAGTCCTGAGCCCACAGGAATGATCGCCGTGCAGACCCAGAAGTAAGCCCTGAGCATAGCTGGCTGTGGCCCAAAAAAAAGCAAACACCCCAAAATTGGAAATTAAGTCAAGACGGAAAGAAAACACCCAGCGTTGCAGGTCAGGTGACCCAAGAAGCAGAATCTGACGCAGATGCAGAAAGTCGCCAGGAAAGCATATGCGCCCAAGCCACGTGCTACTTGAGCCCACATGGCCGAGCACATGTGTCGCCCGCAACTCCTCTCTTGAGATGTGTTCTCTCTTTCTCACTTTCTCTCCTCCCTCCCATTCCTAAAAAACCTCCAAAATAAAATCTGCTTTACTTTTAAAAAAATTGCTAGGAAACCCCGTGGGGTCAGGAACTGCTGTGGGGAACTAGAGGTGGAGAAGGAATAGAAGAGAAAGAGGCTGCTGGAGGGCCGATTACAGTCAGCCAAGGGTCTGGCCAGAGAGAGCTGAATGAGGCTAATCTGCTGAGCTATACCAGCGCTGAAGACAAAGAATATTCCAGCCCCGCATCAACATCATCGATGGTTCCTGGAAGGGGGGGTGGCCTTCAGAGGGGTCCCTTCCCAGCTGTGGGGGAATAAGTCCATCCAGGGAGAAGGGTCACAAGAATGCAGTCACTCACATTACCTCTTTTTATTTACTTATTTTTTTTTTGGTTTTCGGTCACACTGGCACGCTCAGGGTTACTCCTGGCCTGCACTCAGGAACTGCTATGGTAGTGCTGGGACCATATGGGATGTCAGGATCAAATCTCGCGCCACGCCAGGCAACACCTCCCTGCTGTCCTATCACTCAACACTGACCCACCATTCTTTTATCTTTTCAGGTCCAGGGCTAAAATGCTGTTCATGGAAAAGACAAAAAAATAAAAGGAAAAGATCAAAAAATCTAAACCTGCTCATCTGCTGAGTCATCTTTGTGAATTCTGTTTTATATGTGATTTTTTCACACTAAAAACGATGTGTTTTTAACAAAATGTTTTTCTAATTAAATAATGCCCACAAACAAAGCACTTGTCAGGAGGTCAAGACACTCAGGGAAGGACACGGCGGGCAACCTCTAACCTTGAAACACAAGGAAAAGCCGGCCAGCTGCTACCACTCTGTTCAACGCAGCGGAGCTGAATTAAAATTGGTTAGAGTAACAAGGCTAGGTGTTCCCGAGCACTACTTGAAGAACTGACAAGGTTTGACATGCAACGCCCAAACAGACACGGTCTGTAACCAAAGGGTGGTTGACTGATGTTTTTACTTGACGGCTTTGTGGACTCGTGAAGGCTTTCATTAAACTTTACTCACGACATTCACCAACTAGCTTTTTCTCATCTCTTTATATGGAACATGTTCTCAGACAGCTAAAATGCATTCCACATAATTTTTGTCATGAATAAGCTTCTGACATATGAATTTGTTTTTTAAGGCCTGGGTTTTTAGAGCGATTGATCATGTGCCTCGCTCCTGCTGATCTCTGAACAGGCGGGAGAGCTAGAACAGGACTCACAGTTGATCATCAATTCCATAGCTGGGCTCTTTGTGGGTCTCACACACACAGTCATAAGGAATAGAACCCAGCGGTAGGCATTTGCTTTCACGGCCCATGCCGGCCTGGGTTCGATCCCCAGCATCCCATATTATCCCAGCACTGCCAGGAGTAATTCCTGAGTGCAGAGCCAGGAGAAATCCCTGAGCATTCCGGGTTGATCCAAAAGCAAAAAAAAAAAAAAAAGAACCGGGCAGGTGGTCCCAGCAGGGAAGCCTTGTAGGCAGCTGACCCAAGTTTGACGACCAGCACTACACGGTCCCCGAACGCCGGAGGACCTAGCACAGCCAAAACAACCAACATCACACATCACATCATCTCATCATCACACATCATATCACAACAGAGCAAGCCAAATATATGTGGGTCAGATAGTAGTACAGCAGGTAGGGCTGCCTCGTGGGCAGTTGACCTGAGTTCATTCTCTGAAATGATATATGGTCCCCGAGCCCTGCCAGGAGCGATCCCTGAGCCAACAGCAAACACTGAACACTATCAAGTATTGCCCCAAAACAAACCCCCAACAATCTGCTGAAGCTTAACAGAAACAAAAAGACAGCCAATATTTAAAACAAATTAGATTTCAACTCCAGAAGCCCAAACCAAGGGGTTAAAGGGATGTACCTAAGACAGAGAAGGAAACAGATAAAGGGATGTACCTAAGACAGAGAAGGAAACAGAGAAGGAAACAATGATCATTGAAAATGATAATACCAGCCTACAACTGAGCATTGAACATGGACAAAGGGATAAACATGATAACCTCTAAATGTATGTATTGCAATCCACAATGTGTAAGAGAAGGACGAAAGAGAGAGAAAGAGTGAGAGAGGGAAAGAGAGAAAAGAGATAAAGAACTTGCCATAGAGGCAGGCTAGGGGAGGAGGGAAGGAATTGGGGACATTGGTGGTGGGAAATGGGCACTGGTAGAGCAATGGGTGCTGGAACACTGTATGACTGAAATCTGGACATGAACATCTTTGTAACTGTATATCTCATGGTGGTATAATAAAATATTTTAAAAATAATTTTAAAAAATTAAAACAAACAACCAAATAAATAAATAAATAAATGAAAAATGAATAAATGAATGAATGAATGAATGAATGAACAAATAAATAAATAAATAAAGGGATATACCTGGACATTGTAGCAAGTCCGCTGTTGGACATGCTTCTGTGGCTGGACGTCACTCTCCACCCCCAGAGACCACACCTCGGTGCCCGGCGCACGGGCATCCAGCACCACAAACTGCACAGTGGCAACGGGTACCAGTCGGAGGGAATTTCTTGGTCTGATCCAAGTTCCAATTTGTATGACAAACAATGAGGATGATCAGGACCTTGAGGAAAAAGATAAAAATTCCAATGGTTATTACTAAGATATAGTCAAAATATTTCAACAACCATTAAAACATTTCTCTTGATTATGAGAGAGACTCAATCCGCTTTCTTTTTTTTTTATTAAACATTTTATTATACCACCGTGAGATATACAATTACAATGTTGTTCATGTTTAGAGGTTTCAGTCACATAGTGTTCCAGCACCCCGCCCTGCCCCTCCACCCGTGCCCATTTCCCACCACCAATGTCCCCAATTCCCTTCCCCCTCCCATAGCCTGCCTCTATGGCAGGCTCTTTATCTCTTTCTCTCTTTCCCTCTCTCTTTCCTTCTCTTACACATTGTGGGTTGCACTATATACACTTCGTTTCTTTAATAAGTAATTCCATTGCATCACTCCGCTGTAAATTGCATTTCAACAACATTACTTAGCAAAATTCACGACTTTGCACTTACTGGGGAAATCTGTGTTTTTGTAAGTACTAGCCATAGAGTAAGTGCCACTTTATTACTATATATGTGCATATTTTAACTCCTAAAAATGGCTTCAGTTAGAAGTAGGCCAAGTTTCTTTAATTAAAAAGATGAGTATTTTTATTAAGTATAATTATTTGACTACAATATGCATAGGATATAGTAGCTTAAAGAACTCTAAAATAAATTAATAAGCCACCACAATGATTCTTCATCTTCTTACCATGTTTACCGTTTAATTTTCTTACTGTGTTTACTGATGAATAATGCAAAGGTTAACTTGGACCCAAATTAGATCACATTATTAAAAACTGTGATTGTTTAAATTTAGGGAAATTTTATTCTATATCACCTATTCCAGAAAATACCCCAGGCCAAGGTTTCTTTACTCAGAACAGATTGTTCTTTATTTCTGTAATTATCACCCTTAAAGCTTTTGGCTAGAACAGATCTACAGCATAAGATTGGACATATTAGCTTGCAGTGTTTTTTTTCTCTTTGGGTCACACCCAGCAATGCTCAGGGGTTACTCCTGGCTCTGCACTCAGGAATTACCCCTGGTGGTGCTCAGGGGATCATATGGGATGCTGGAGATCGAACCCGGGTGAACTGAGTGCAAGGCAAATGCCCTACCCACTGGACTATCGCTCCGGCCCCTTGCAGTGTTTCATTTTAATATTGTTTTCACTTAATTCAATTTGCCATTTATCAAGCATCTACTCAGAAAAGCCAGGCCCTATACCAGATCTAGGGAGACTTTCAGTGGGGTTATATGATGTGTATGTGTGTTATAATGGAATAAAAAAATTTCATTTAAGCTAGCATATGCCCATAGTGAATATAATAAACTACTTGTATATGTACTATATGTATATATTATACTCGGTTGTACTATATACTGCATACATTGCTATAGTAATGCTACAAATATTCCCTTGTTCTGATACATTGTCCGTGGCATCTATATAACTAATGTTACCTTCTTGTCCTAAGTGAATGTGAGGACAGTAATTTCAAAAGTCAGATTCAATTACTGTAGCAAGGAATAGCTGAGATAGACTATTCCCATCACAATATAGCTTTAAGCACAAAAACAAGAGTTTAAAGGATTTCACTTAATTCTTAAAAGATAAATTGCTTTACATTGCTTACAGACTGTTTCTTGCAGAGTGACTAATAGAATGCTAAGACTGTAAAAGGCCTTGCAAAATTATCACTCCATTAACCAGAAGAGGCTCATAAGCCACTGACAACCCAATACCCCATTCCCACAGGTAGGACCACCATGGCCTCTGGCAAGCTAAGCCTCACAAACACTGGGGGCAAGGGATAACTTCATTGACACATACACCTATTCCCCTGGCTCATTTTCTATCTGCAACAAGGATACAGGAAACTTCATTCAAACTTGAGCTGGAGTCATAGGATAGCAGTGTGTGTAGTCCCCACACACCTTGCCTTGTGCATAGACACCCGGGTTAGACACATAATAACCCATATGCCCCCCCAGGGCCAGCAGGAGTGACCCCCTAAGTGCAGAGTCAAGAGTAACCCCTGAGTGCCGCCAGCTATATGCCACAAAATAAAAATCAACTTAAGTGTGTCTCTAAATCCTTATCAGCACAGTTAATATGATTAAGAATCAAAGGCCAGAGAGATAGCACAGTGGGTAGGGCACTTGCCTAGCACATGGCCTACCCAGGTTCGATCCCGGCATCCCATATGGTCTCCTGAGCACTGCCAGGAGTTATCCCTGAGTGCAGAACCAGGAGTCAGCTCTGGGTATTGCCAGGTTTAGCCCTGGCAAACAAAACAAAATAAAACAAACAAACAAAATACAATTAAGAATTGAACAACTCTTAATATTAGCCTGGATATCTATGCACAAGGCAAGGTGTGTAGGGCCTACACACACTGCTATACTATGACTCCAGCACAAGTTTGTTTGCCGGGTTTGGCCCCTGGCAAACAAAACAAAAAATAAAATAATCAAACAAAAAAAGATCAAGAATTAAGGCCCTCCCAGGCTCAAAACCCATCCTGCTACTTGACAGGTATGGGGTGTGGGTACCAACACAGGCCTTAGAGGGTGCCCTTGAAGATACACCAGCTCCATGGGTGAGGGTGCCAACACGGGCCTTATACACCAGCTCACACACAGCCCATTGAGCAGTCACGTGGCCCGGGCCAGATGGAATTGCTGAAGAGTCATTTGATAAGATGCTATTTGATTATAAACCAATAGCATTAATTGCTGTAACTGTATTCATGAAAAGTTATGCTTTCTAGCCTTTTAAAGCTGAAAATAATCTTAGAGATCATTTAATTTGACATTTCACAGGAAAACTTTTTTGCAATAAAAATTGCCCAGGGGCCGGAGCGATAGCCCTGCAGGTAGAGTGTTTGCCTTGCACGCAGCCGGCCCATGCCGGCCTGGGTTCGATCCTTGGCATCCCATATGGTCCCCGAGCACCGCCGGGAGTGATTCCTGAGTGCAGAGCCAGGGAGAAACCCCTGAGCATTGCCAGGTATGACCCAAAAAAGAAAAAAAATTGCCCAAATTTGGTTAGAGAGTTAGTATGGGAACTAAGGCACTCGCCTTGCCTCCCAGGCACCACAGAAGGTTCACTGAGCACAGAGCCAGGAGTAAGCCCTGAGCACAGAGCCAGGAGTAAGCCCTGAGCACAGAGCCAGGAGTAAGCCCTGAGCACAAAGTACAGAGCCAGGAGTAAGCCATGAGCACAGCGGCTGTGGCCCAAAAAGAAACTGCAGGTAAGCGGGGAGGGGAGAGGGAGGAGAAGAAGAAAAAAAGAAAGCTGTGAAAATTGAAGATCTAGCTCTCTAAAAATGTTAAAAATAAAACCTTTCTTCCTGGGGCTGGAGCACGGCGGGTAGGGCGTTTGCCTTGCACGCAGCCGACCAGGTTTGATCCCGGATCCCATATGGTCCCCAGATCACCACCAGAAGTAATTCCTGAACGATGAGCCAGGAGTAACTCCTGAGCATCGCTGTGTGTGACCCAAACCAAAAAAAAAAAACAAACAAAAAACTTTTTTCCTGATTTTTTAAAAATTTAAATAGTTATGACTGCTGAAAGATAAAGGTATTTTCTTTCAAGTTTTCTGGCATATTCTCCTTGCCTTTTCCCATGGCAGCTGATCTGCTCCCCCACGGGGACAGGTGTGAGCCCATCTCTGGCACAGTGTGTCCCATGTCTCGCCTCCAGCGGGTATTTGATGCTTTTATGGATAATCAAAAAAACAGTGTTATCTCAGTACTGACCACCAGAGGGCAATCTCAGACTTTGGTAAATTATTCTCATACCAATTAGGAGGGAAACCACAAAATCTACTTAGGTCTGCTCCATATCCCAGCCATCTTAAGCATATTACTTCATCTATGAAAGTGCACCGCTAATAAATATAAATAAATGGAAGAAGGATGGCACAAATTGGGGACAGAGCAGCCAACGTCTCCCTGACAGCGAAAGAAAAGCAGAGGCTGGCTGTATTTTCGCAAACAGCAAAATGAGGGCTGGAGAAAGGGCACAAGGGTTAAGGCACATGCCTCGCACACAGACAGGTGGCTGCAATCCCCAGCTTAGCGGTCCCCCGAGCATCATCGGGTGGAGCCCTGAAACTTATCACAGGATTGGCCCTGGTGATCCAGGTTGCTTGGCTGAGCAGTGCAGTTTCCCCAGGCCCTAGCACTGAACTTCTGACCAGGTCCCTGATAATCACAGAAAGATGAATTCCAGGCCCCCCAAGCATCATCCAAGAGCCTCTCTCCACCCTCTGCCACCACACACACTGCAGAATTAAGGGGAGGGGGGCAGGGCAAATGAATAAGATAAAGATACACTTAATCCTCCACCTCCACAAGGATCAGGGGCTACTCCTGGCTCTGCGCTCAGGAATTATTCCTATTGGAGCTCGGGGGACCATACGGGATGCTGGGGATCAAACCCGGGTCAGCCTTGTGCAAGGCAAACGCCCTCCCTGATGTGCTATCTCTCCGGCCCCATCCACTCCCCTTTCTAACCCTATTCCACCATCTGTGCCCGTAAGGCAGGGCCTCGTTCCTCATTTCCTCTTCTATCTATCCCTTTCTCACTCCCTTCTCTGTCCCTCCCTCCCCGTTCCTCCCTTTGTCTCTCGTGCACCCCTTAGAAAGCAGGAGCTCAGTCAAGGCTCCTCTCCTCCTGGGCCCTCACCCACACTTTAGTTTAAACTGTCGGAGATCCCTGCCCAAGCCAGGCCTGTCTTAAAAGGAAATACCTGCCCAGTGTTAGGGGAACATTAACCAGGCTAGCAGAAAGGCAGAGTCAGGAATTATCCCTGAGCATCGCAAGTGTGGCAAAGGATGAAAAGATGAGAGAGAGAGAGAGAGAGAGAGAAAGACAGACAGACGGAGGGAAGGAGGGAGGGAGGAAGGAAAGAAAGAAAGAGAGAGAGAAAGAAAGAAAGAAAGAAAGAAAGAAAGAAAGAAAGAAAGAAAGAAAAGAAAGAAAGAAAGAAAGAAAGAAAGAAAGAAAGAAAGAAAGAAAGAAAGAAAGAAAGAAAGAAAGAAAGAAAGAAAGAAGAAGAAAGAAAGAGAGAGAGAAAGAAAGAAAGAAAGAAAGAAAGAAAGAAAGAAAGAAAAGAAAGAAAGAAAGAAAGAAAGAAAGAAAGAAAGAAAGAAAGAAAGAAAGAAAGAAAGAAAGAGAGAGAGAGAGAGAGAGAGAGGGAGGGAGGGAGGGGAGGGAGGGGAGGGAAGGAAGGAAGGAAGGAAGGAAGGAAGGAAGAAGGAAAGGAAAGAAGAAAGGAAGGAAGAGAGAGAGGGAGGGAGGGAGGAAGGAAGGAGGGAGGGAAGGAAGGAAGGAAGGAAGGAAGGAAGGAAGGAAGGAAGGAAGGAAGGAAGGAAGGAAGGAAGGAAGGAAGGAAGGAAGGAAGGAAGGAAGGAAGGAAGGAAGGAAGGAAGGAAGGAAGGAAGGAGGGAGGGAGTGAGTTGATGGTTTGAAGTTAGTCGGGGAGGGTCTGGGGAGGCTTAGGGGCCAACAGTACCTGCCTCAGAACCATGAAGTCCTGAACTTGATCCCTGGTGCTGTCCCTGGAGTACCACAGCCCGGCCTGCCTGAATAATGCAAGAACCACACACAGCTGTGAGATCACAAAGATGGTGTGCAAGCACCGGGCTGGGCACACAACCCCCTGGCGGTCAACGTCACAAGATCCCAAAACAAGCACAAGCACCTCGCTGGAGGGTGACCCTCACGAGCACCCAAACCAGAGTGAGACTCCCAGCAAGCCGCAAAAAGCAAGAGTGGGAGCACCACGGCCAAGCGTGGATGCAAGCTTTGCTCATCACACCCTGACAGGGGGCTGGCCTCAGTCACCGCACGGTCGCCTCACTCAGAATTTGTTTCCATCCTAAACTGGTTCCCCAGAGCACAGGCTCCTATGTAGTTGTACCAGAGCAATAACACAGCGGGTAGGGTGTCTGCCTTCCAGACGGCCAACCTGGGTTCGATCCCCGGCATCCCATATGGTCCCCTGAGCACCGCCAGGAGTAATTCCTGAGTGCAGAGCCAGGAGTAACTCCCTGTGTATTGCCGGGTGTGGCCCCCCAAAATAAAAGCAAACAAACATACATTCATGGGTCAGGGTGATAGTGCAAAGGGTGAGTGTGAACATCAGAAGTCTGGGTCTGTCCCGGCTGGCACCGGGTTCCACAGGCGCTGCAGCAGTAACCTTCAAGCAGAGCCGGAATGAAGTCCCTGAACACTGCTGGATATGGCCCCCAAACTGGAAGAATTTACACAAATGCATGTGTGTTTGTGTGTAACAGTGGTGTGCATGTGTGCATGCTGCATGTGTGCATGCGTGCATGTGTGCATGCGTGCATATGTGTGGGGGTATGCGGGCGCATACGGTGTGTGTGCAATTGTGTGTGTTTTCAGTTGTCTGAAGACGCAACCAAGTTTGTCAGACCATCAGTCTAAGTAGGCCCCTGCTACTCTCCATGTGGCCTGTCGGGGGCAGCACTGAGGCCTAAGCAGGAGTGGGAAAGGGCTCCTCCACTGGCCACCGCAGCATCTCCGCTATAACCGGCTGCTTCTGCACGTGACCGCTTCCGAAGCATCCTCTGGGGTGGCAGACCCACCTCTCGCCCCATCTTCCCTCCTATGTCCTCCAGATGCTGATTGCCAGGCGTCTCGTGAGCCCAGAGGCGTGTGTCCCAGACACCCTCCCGGAAACACCCCCACCAAGCCTCTGCGCATCAGAGCAGCCTTGAGCCCAAACGATTTCCCCAGTATCTGATCCCCAAATAACCGGCTGGGACGCATTTCACACAAGTTCTGTTCGTCTGTCTCAAGAAGTCCTGAGGGCCAAGGTCAAGAGCAACGGCCTCCGTGGAAATGCCCATTCTCTGGACTTTACCGCTCTGAACACGAGCAGGCAGACTGCGGGGTCGTGCTGGCGCTGGGCGGGACTACGGGGTCCAAGGGCGCTGGGCAGTCTCCCTGCACGTACGGCTGCTGCCTTCTCAGCCCTGCCTGGCATAAACACCAAGCCCTGGGCGCAGCCCGACTGTGCTGGGAGGGGCGGGTCTTTAATGCACCAATCATTTTGGTGACCCGCATGCAACCCTGTCTGGAAAAGTTTTATTTCTATTTATATATTTGATCTTTGGGCCACATCCAGCAATCAGAGGACTCACTCCTGGCTCTGCACTCAGCAATTAGTCGTGGTGTGCCTAGGGTTATCATACGGCATGTGGGCATCAAACCTGAGTCAGCCACCTGCAAAGTAAACGCTGAACTACGACTCCAGTGGAAAGCAGGATCTGAAGGATCATTCCAGGATCTGGAAAGCAGGATCTGAAGAGGCCCGGAGGCTCTCTCAGCTGAGGGTCCTGGGGCCCACCCACTCACAAAGCCACACACTCCGATCTCTGTCCATCTCACCCTTTCCTCTGCATCCTAGTCTCGAAGGCTGGCTGAAACTCTCCTTATCGGCAAAGCTCCACTCTCCCATCAGCCTTGCTCAGCCTCTCACCTCCCAACAGCATCCCTGCACCCAGAATCACCTCCTGAATGACTACCCACAAGGCACGCTGGATTTCTCAAAAGCAGGGACCACAGGCCTGCTAGTACAGGGGGAAATTCATAGACTATCTCCACCACCCACTGAGCCACGGGCCTCTGCGGGCTGCAGGCCCCACTCCGAGGTGCTGCTGTCTGTCATTGAGGAAACTCTGATTCCTACCAGCCAAGACAGGATTCCTGCTCCCCGCTCTCTGGCAGAGGGTCTCTGCAACGGCGAGGCCATTCATCACCCTTTCCCTGGGATCTTCTCATGCAGGACTGCCCCTGCCCGGGAACCAGCATGTTCCGGCCCTCCCTTCCATCCAGTCCACTCTGCCTCGACTCTGTAGCTATGTCTCCCAAGAGACTCATCACCGAGGCCGCACCTAGACAAAACTGGGCGAGGAAAGGGCCCTTCTCTCAGTACCCCGGGAGTCTGGGGCAATGGTGTGCACACAAGCTCTGGGGAAACAGGCGTTGCAAGCATGAGGATTATCTCAAGGGATGGTCCAGGCTGTTCTCTTTCAAGACGGATCTGTACAGGCTCCTGCTCTGAAAATGAAGTCCAGTGGACCCGGTCACATTTGGCCTTTGACCCCTCCTGGTGACCATCTCAGAGCCCACAGGAAGAGCTCAGGCATCAAATCATGTGCTCACCCTGACCTGGGGGCTGGAATTTGTGGCTCCAGGAAGTCCCAAACGCCAAGCCTGCCTCTCCCTTTCCGTTGAGCAAACCAAAGGGCAGTGAAATTCTGATTTGTAGATTTCCCCAAAACTAAGAGGAACACAAATAGCTTGTGCAATGAATCCTGTGGAACCCTGTACTCAAAACCGTTTCCTCCAGGGAGGAAGATCAGCGGGGCTGGTTTCAGTTGCTTCTCCAGTACAGTTCCACAAAAAAGGCAGGAAACTGCCCTTGGAGGATTCCATCACCGAAGACACTTCCGCAGAGTTGCCATCGGACAGGACCTCCACAATGACCAAGATCCCCACCCTGTCTCGCTGAACCCAGGGCCTGACCGCCTGGGTTGTTTGTGGGGGCTCCAATTGTGATAAAAGCAAGTCAGGAGAAGGTTGCGGAGCACAGTTAAGTGGGGAGAGCTGGGCTCCCCTTCCTTCCTGACCGGCCAGGCTATGTCTCACCTGCGTCATGCCCAGCACAGTCACCATCTAAAGGCAGCAGTTACGGTTCACAGGCATGCAGTCGCAGGGAACAATCCCGGTGCATTCCTGCTCGCTGAGTTTGGGGCTGGCCCTTTTCTGCCCAGAACACTGCAAGGCCTGCAAAGCGACATCCAGGGTGCAACTGCACCCGGGTTCCCCGGGAACATCCAGAGCACAGCACTGCTGGAGTCTCTCCCGGCCAGGATGACAGAACTGACATGGGACAGCCCAGGGCCACGTCTCAGCACCTGACCCCCAAGCAGGAGGGCGCTGGGTTCAGTCCCCCGCTCTATCCAGGAAGAAAAAAACACTGAGCCATTGGCATGGAGCAGACATGAGCAGTAAGAGCCAAAGGCTCTCAGGCTACTCTGACACACAGCAGGTCTGAGAAACCAGCTCTCAGGCCCAGGCATGAAAATGCTTCTCTTATGTTCATAGCCAGGGGCCAGGAGGAGCAGCTTCAGTGTCTCTGAAGGAAGATCCCGCTCTGGGCTGTCGGAATCAGGGCTCAAATCTTAGTCACGTTCACCTGGTGTGGCAGTTGACACGTGCTCTAGAGTGTGGGGAAATGAGGGGATGGATCAACTCAAATTCCCCAAACCTAACCCCCAATTTAACTCCAGATGATGATTCTCAGTGTTCTGCTAAGAAATAAGGCTGCTGGAAGAGCCCTGTGGAGTTAGGATGGAGGTGTGTGTGTGTGTGTGTGTGTGTATGAAGCGCTACACTCACTAACTAAAGTAAATGTCATGTAGGAGGGTAGGATTATCTTTTATGTTGTTAACTTATTGCTTGACTGAACCAGTGTGAGACACACAGTTACAAAGTTGTCATATAAAGTGCCAGCACCCATCCCTTCACCTGTGCACGTTTCCACCACCAATGTCCCCAGTTTCCCTCCTCCCCCACCCTCATGGCAGGCACTTTTCTTCTCTCTATATTCCTCCATCCTTCCTCCCTTTGGGGCATTATGGTTTACAATGCAGATACTGAATGGTCATCATGCATATCGCTTTACCTACTTTCAGCATTCAGTTCTTGTCTGGGGTGATCAATTCCAACTGTTATTGTCCTGTGGGCACCTCTCTATCCTAACTGCCCTCTGCTCCCCACATCCTGTGCAAGCTTCCAACCATGGACCAGTCCTCCTGGTCCCTGTGTTTCCTGTCATTGGCTGCCCTTTCAACTGCTTCGTTTATGTTCTCCTGTATTTTATTGGACATCTGCTCAATTTTTTCGTTGAGCTCCTTAAACATCCTACCAATTTCTTCTCTGATTTCATTGTCAGAGAGATCATGCACATCTGTATTCTTTTTTGAGTCTTCAGGGTCGATTCCTTCATTCTGGGAATCTGCGTTGTTTCCCCCATGGTGTTGTGGTGTTCAGGGATAGATTCCTCTGGTGTACTGTTTCTTTTTTCTTGAGGGTATTACCTTCCCTTTGTTTTGAATTTCCTAGTTTTTCTATTAATAAGCGGCCGCCTGCCCGCAGCCGCACACCCCAGGGAGGTTACCTGAGGTGGAGTCAGGCCGGTGAGAGTTCAAAATGACCGTTTACTTCGGTTCCGCCGACTTCTGGGGGGTTGTAGTTCCACCTTCTGCCGAGACCTGGGGCTCTACCACGACCCCAGGCGCCCGCCCGCCAGCCGTACACCCTAAGGAGGTTACCTGAGGTGGAGTCAGGCTGGTGTGAGAGTTCAAAATAACCGTTTACTTCTGGTTCCGCTCGGACTTCTGGGGTTGTAGTTCCACCTTCTGCCGAGACCTGGGGCTCTACCACGACCCCCTGTTGCCCGCCTGCCAGCCGCACACCCCAGGGAGGCTGTCTGAGGCAGAGTCAGGCCTGGTGTGAGAGTGCAAAATGACCCTTTCCTGTCTTTGGATATTAGTCTCATGCTATGTTATATCACAAATGAATGCAGTCATTCTATGTCTGTCCCTCTCCCTCTCAAAGGTTCTGACATCCTGCAATGTTCTCTTTTCAATTTCTCAAGAGTAACTGAATTTTCAACACTGATTTTGAAATAATGAGTTAAGATGGTCTGATTGGTCAAGTCGTCTGAAGCAATCAATTTGGATAAAAACTGAAAGAAATAAAAGGCAAAAAAATTTATTTTTTTTCAAATAAAAATGAGAGGCAGTCTTATTTCAAAGACCAAAGAATGAAGTCTAAGGAGAAAAGGTACCAGCTTGTAAAATAGTGTGGGAACTCTGTGTCCGCCAATCAAGTAGTAGGGTGGGAACTCTGTATCAGCCAATCAGGTACTAGGGTGGGAACTCTGTCAGCCAATCAGGCAGGGTGAGAGAAGGGATTAAAACAAGACATTAAAACAGGATGTGTACTTAATCCTAAATAGGTAGGGTGGTGCTTCTGTATGGGGTATGTGTTTAGTTACACCAGATGAAAATCTACAAAGGTCACACAACAACCTCAAAGATGACAAGCGTTGATGATTAATTAGGGAACCTACACAGAGTGAGCAGCATTTGTAATATTTGAGGTTGACAGCTGATATTATCAACTTCCTCTACAAATTGTCCCTCAGTGACACCATCCGCAATAAAATCCCTAGCCTAGGATAATATCTGATATGATATTGTTAAGAAATTGTTAATATCTGATAAAAACAGGAACTATGGGAAAAAAATCACACCAGGTGTTCCAGCCCCTCCCCTAGCGGTGGAGCCATGGACTCGGCTGACAACTCACCACCCGTCTTGGTTGCTCCCACCCCAAGGAGGAGAGTGCTACCCTGCACTGCAGCTGAAACTCAGCAGATGGCAGGGAACAATTACCTGCATTTTTATCGGGAAGTCGGTCGATCTTCCACACCACCGCCCGGTAGGCGCTCTCATACTTCGCGGACCCCACTGTGACTTGGATGACAGGCTCCGATTCCGGCTCCTGGACACTCCCCAGACATGCCCTGCGATTCATTTTGGCCTTTAGGGATTTCTGCCGCTGGAGGTTCATGGTCCAGAGGGCCTTAATCCATTGCGAGGGCACAGGAAAGTGAATCTGGATGTTGTCACAGAACCTCAAGGAAGTGGCATGTAACAGCCGCTGAGCTGACGGGGTCATAGTAACGAAGGCCTGAAGCTCCACGTAGGCCCCCTGCACCACCACCACAGACTTGAGAGCAAAGGGAAGCTCTTCCCCATTATACTCGGTCTTGAACCGCATCAGCTCAAAACGGCAAGCATCCAGGGGGCAAACTTAATGATCCGTGACTGTTCAAACTCTTGTCCTTTCACACAGCTATGAAAATGGTAGTCGAGAATGCTGATTCCCCTTCTTTTCCGAGTCTTGTTCAAAATAGCGTTCGTCTCGCTTCTGCAGCTCCAAATCATTCAAGGTCAAGAAACACTCTACGCCTCCGTTCACAAAGCAGAGACAAGAGATCTGAGTGATCACAGCACTCTCGGCCCACTTCCCTTCCTCCTTGGTGATTCTGCCCCAGAAGTTGTCCACAATTTCTAGTAAAATTTCTTGCTCCTCGTAGGTTTTTTTCGGTTTCGCCACAACTGGTAGCTTCGTCAGCTCCTCCTCCACGGTGGTGAGAAAGGCCAGGAAGTCGTGGTACTCCGTGGACCCCAACTTCAGCATCTGCTCCACGTCCGGCTCGTGAACTAGTTCTGTCTTAGCATGGTATTTCCTCTTTTCCGTGTAGGACACGTGTTCGATCTTCACAGTATGAATTTTTCCTGCCATGCTGAAGTTTTCCACTTTGGGTTCAGAGAGCCTGCAGTGTGGATCGAGCTGGAACTCCTTAAATGGCTTTTCTAATCCCTTCTCATAATACATTTGCAAAATTCCTCCAGGTAAGACTTTGAGAAAAATTGGCCCCCCACTGCCGGGACGACATCATGTTCTTCTTCTCAGGAATCCTCAGCATGAAAGACCAGCCCGTTTGGGGCTGACTCCGGAACAGCATCTGGGGAACGAAGGAAGACGCCCGGCCGTCAGCACACAGACCCTCATCAGATAAATTCCCAAGTGAATCTTGGCTCTCCGATGACTGGAGGTGCTCCAGCCGCTCACAGATGTAGCTGAGTGAACACTGGTTTAAGCTTTTCTGATCAATGGGCGGCTCTCGGTCTCTTGGTGCTAAAGGCCTTCTGCTCCCTGGGGGTCCCGCCGGAAACAGAGATGCACAACCTTCCTCTTTCCAAAATGGACTCGAAAAGCGCACAGTCTTCTCGAAAATACTGAAACTGGGGGCATCGCTTTCAGCCTGGTGAGGGTCCCCTTCATTGGCAAGAGCTACTTTAGGAAGTGGGTGTGGTCCTGAGTGGTCGCCGGGCAAGGGGGCATGAGGCACACACGCGGGCTTGGCGGGAGCGAGGACGGGGCGAGTGGGCTGTTGGGAGACGCTTCTGGAATAGGAAAAAGCGCATGAGGCCCTGCTTTGGGGATGCCAGGGAAACCCGGGAAATCTCTGGTGGGTGTGCAAAGGGGAGAGTTACTTGGCGGCCCTGGGCTGAAGTAGAAGTCTACGATGGGCGAGGGCAGTGGGTGCCGCTGGCGGAGGGACGCACCGCTGGGCAGCTCCTTGGGCCCAGAGAAGTTTAGCTTCAGACCGTTTGGCCGACAGATGCCTTGACTCTCCAGAGGGAGACTCTTCGGCTTTGGGGGTGACTGGAGAGTAGGGTCATCGTCAAAGGTGACCCAGTTGCCCGGGTTCGTGGAGCACATCTTCCCAGTGGGGCCGTGGTCTTGTCACTGAGGCAGATGCAGTGTTCTGTCATGAGGAAAGAGAAACGAAGGTGAAATGGGGGGGAGAAAGTCAAGTCGCTAGAAGATTTTGTTGATGAAAAAGACTTGGGAGTTTGTTTTGTTTGCTTCTTCCTTGATTTTTCAGCCTTGCCAGGAGATACATAGAGGCTACACCTGGCTCTGCACTCAGGAATCATTTCTGGTGGTGCTTGAGGACTATATATCTAATGCTTGAGATATGACAGCAGGAAGACACTCTACCTGCTGTAATATCTCTCCGGCCCCAGAAACACTTGCTTTAAGAGCATTCAGAACTACAAATCAGTGAGTACAGTGAAATGTTTTTGACACTTTTGATAGCTGAGCAGATTTTTTTTTTATTAATTTTGTTGATTTGGTTTGGATTTGGGGCCACACCTGGTGGTGCTCAAGGATGAGTCTCGAGATCAGCAGTCAGGAATCTGCACTCGGGGATCACTCCTGGCTCTGCACTCAGGAATCACTCCTGGCTCTGCACTCAGGAATCACTCCTGGCTCTTCACTCAGGGATCACTCCTGGCTCTTCACTCAGGGATCACTCCTGACTCTGCATTCAGGGATCACTCCTGGCTCTGTGTCAGGGACGCCGCGGGTCCCCGACAGTGCCGGGAAGCGAGTTCCCTTCTACCTCCGAAGCTGGCAGGGAATGGATGAAGACTCAGGAATTAGATGCAGTTTTAAAAGGCTTTACTTATCACAGGTTCAGACATACAAATCAGCAATAGGAAAAACCCAGTGCTTAGGATTCCCAGCTAGAACACCAGCCACATGTAGGCCAAGATGGCGGCCACCACATGTAAAGGCCCTGTAGAGAGGAGACAAAGATAAGACTCCCAAGAAGAGTGTGAGCTCACAAAGAGAGAGCCCAGAAAAAGGGAGAGAGCCAGAGAGGAAGCAGCCTAGTTTTATACCCCTGCAACTCAGACCTCCCACTATTATGGGAAGCAGGGAGGGTCAAATGCCCTCAGGTAATTTCTCCTGCATCTCACCTAGGCCCCTTTATATGCTAATGTTTTGAGCCAAGATCTGCCTGGAAATGCCTTTATAGGGTAGAGAAGGGGGTTTCTGAGATGGCATGCCTCTGTACCAAAGACTATACTAATGCCAGTTAAATATTTCTCCAAGCCTTCACAAGAGTCTCGTCTACTTCACGGTAGTTTTGCATTTTAGTTGCCATTGAGTTATCAGGGGAGCCATGCTTGCTTGCTTGGAGGCAAACAGCATTTCTCTCTGGTCTAATTACTTAGAGATCCAACATGGCCAGGCAAATATGCTGGTAAGATCTAGCTAGTCCCACGATGATTGTGGTAGCATGAGAGAATATTTATACCAGCCAGTACAGAATACAGGATCAGATAAACTGCCACATTTAAACTACCCTCCTATCTACGAAGTGACCTGCAGGAGGCAATCCAGGGCAAATGCAGAGGCTTTTAGGCTTTTAGGTGTCCTGCAACAGCTCTGCACTCAGGAATCACTACTGGCTCTGCACTCAGGGATCACTCCGGCTGCCTCAGTGGAACAGTATGTGGTGCCACATGCAAGGAAACACCTGACCTATTGTACTCTCTCTCCAGCCCCAAAGATATTTTAAAAATCAAGATCTAATCATTTTTTATTTATCAGAAACTTATTTTAGATGTAAGGTCATATATAAACTGAAAGGCAGAGGACGAAAAAATAATATTTTCTGTAAACAGACACCTAAAAACACTGGATGGTCATACTAATACTACCCAAATATCAGGTGGTTTAAGCCAAAAAAGGACATCATGAAGGCCAGACACTCAATGGCTGCACTCCACATGCAGGGTCCCAGGTTTCGCTCCCAACACCACAGGGTCCCCCAAGCTCTGCCAGGAGCAATGCTGGGGATCTCTAACTGTGTCCCCACAAAAAGAGCCCCAGACAAGAGAACCTGTCACAAGAAGCACAGGACATCACAGAGTATTTTGTAAAGGGTTGGCTCACTAAGAAGAGATCACAGAACAAGTATACATATAATGCCAAACGTTGAGGAGATACTGATAGCAACACAAAAATAACAGGTTGTATCAATCTTCACTTTCAATGATACAGAGATCATCCAGACAGAAGATCAATTAAGAAAACAGAAGATTTGAACAGTTCAGAACAGATGGACCTAACAGACACATACAGAATCAAACATCAATAGAAAATAATTTTTTTCTCAAGCATACGCAACATTTTCAACAGATGAAAATCAATTCCATATATCATATGAACAGAACGAAGAGTGAATACCTCATAGTCTCAGATACAGATACAGAAAAGATATAGATACATCTCAGATACAGATACAGAAAAGAATTTGACAAAAGTCAACATTCTTTCATGATTAAAAATGCTTGGGGCCGGAGCAATATAGGGCTTTTGCCTTGCACGCAGCCCACCCAGGTTCAATTCCCTGGCATCCTATATGGTCCCCTGAGCACTGCCAGGCATAAATCCTGAGTGCAGAGCCAGGAGTAAGCCCTGAGCGCTGCTGGGTGTGAGCCAAAAATAGATAGATAGATAGATAGATAGATAGATAGATAGATAGATAGATAGATAGATAGATAGATAGATAGATAGATAGATAGATAGATAGATAGATAGATAGATAGATAGATAGATAGATATAGATAGATAGATAGATAGATAGATAGATAGACAGACAGACAGACAGACAGACAGACAGACAGACAGACAGACAGACAGACATGTTTAACAAGGGCCGGAGTGATAGCACAGTGGGGGAGGGCGTTTGCCTTGCATGCGGCCAACCCAGGTTCAATCCCCATCATCCCATATGGTCCCCTGAGCACTGCTAGGAATAATTCCTGAGTGCAGAGCCAGGAGTAACCCCTGAGCATCACTGGGTCTGACCCAAAAAGCTAAAAATAAAACGTTCAATAAACCAAAAATGAAAGGAAATACCTCAACATACTAGAGACTTTAATACAAAAACCCCAGAGCTCACATCATATTCAGAGGCAGAAAAGGAAAAGTTATTCCTTTAATTTATTATTTTTTTCTTTTGTACTCAGCCCCTTGAGCTATCCTTATTTTTATAAATTACAATTTTGGTGTTTAAAAACAGAAATGGGGGGTTGCTGGAGTGATAGTGCAGTGAGCATGGTATTTGCCTGCACGTGTTAACCCGGTTCAATCCCCAGCACCCCATATGGTGCCCTCAGCACCTCCAGGAGTGATCCCAGAGCCAGGAGTAATACCTGAGCAACACCAGGTATGGCCCTAAAACACCCCAAAACAAACAAACAAAGCAGAAATACAGTATCCCGGGAACTGGAGACAGAAACTGATCCAGGGTGAACTGTTATTATTTTGTCAGCCCATGGAGTTCGGAGGGCGGTAAATGACTTGGCCAGCCCCTGGCCGAGTCCAACATAGCTCCTAGGGTTTTGCTCACACGTGAGGGGGTGGGGGGGAACGGGCACACTTGCCAGACTTGGAGAGAGGATTTGGGCTCCTCCACCCATTTCTCCACCTCCATGTCAGCGGGCGTGGCTGCCAGCTCCCAGCTGCCATAGTCAGCAACCAGAAGAGAGATACTCCAGACCCACAGCTGCGCTGGCACATGACACGTAGCATGACATGTAGCATACACATGACATGTAGCAGCCACGTGACAGTCTTAGACAATAATGGAAGTTAGGACTAGGTCCTTCCCAGGATCTTTCACATTTGTACACTGTAAGGATCATTCTAGTTGCAACAAACTGGAGAGGTTATGGGGAATGGGGAATTATAATGTCACACTAGAATTCTCTATTTTTTTTCTTTTTTAATATATTTTATTATACACCATGAGATAAACAATTACAAAAATGTTCATGTTTGGGTTTCGGTCATACAATGTTCCAGCACCCATCCCTCCACCAGTGCCCATTTCCCACCACCAATGTCTCAGATTCCCCCCCCCTCCCCTAGCCTGCCTCTATGGCAGGTAGAACTCACTATTGAATATACACATAGAGACATCATAAACCATTAATATCTGTAGGGCAAGCCACAAAGTGTAAGAGAAGAGAGAGAAATACAGAGACAGAGAGATAGAAAGAAAAAGAAAAGGTGCCTGCTATAAGGGCAGGCTGGAGTTGGGTGGGAGGGAGTGTTTGGTCATTGGTGGTGGGAATGGGGCACTGGTGGAGGGCTGGGTGCTGGAACACTGTATGACAGAGACCAATTATGAACATCCTTGTAATCGTATATCTCATGGTGGTATAATAAAATTTAAGGGGAAATAAATGAATATTCAGCTAGGCTTTCTTCCCAAGATGTTCAGGGCAGACTGTTCCCCATATATGTTACCTTGGCGTGTGGTATGAAAATCCAGAGTGACTATTTGGGTCTCAGCAAAAGACTTTCCAAAACCTTAAAGAATGAAGACCGTCAGATTGAGGGCGTAACTCCAGGAAGAACCTTAAGTGAGGGCCATGCCCAGGGTGCTCTTCCAGGCCACACTTGGCAGTGCCTGGGGTAAGGGCAGAAATGGAATCAGGACCCTGCAGAACTTTATCACCTGGGCCGTATCCCTCATTGCCCCTTCCCTGCCCACCCCCATCCTTCCCACCTCCATCCCAGGATCAGGTAAATTGATAAAACTGATGCTACTTATATTTGTTTATTTATCTTTGGTTTGGGGCCACACCCAGTGGTGCTCAGGGCTTACTTCTGGCTCTGCACTCAAGGGTGACTCCCTGAGGGAACAGGGACCCTACGTGGTGCCAAGGATAGAACTGGGTAGGCCAGGTGCAAGGCAAACCAGGTGCAAGTCCAGACCTTCTGTGCTATCACCCAGCCCAAAGCTATTCCTTTTCTTTTATTGCTTTTTTGGGTCAGACCCGGCAATGCTCAGAGGTTACAGAGGAATTAACTCCTGGCTCTGCACTCAGAAATTACTCCTGGCAGTGCTCCGGGGACTATATGGGATGCCGGGGATTGAACCCGGGTCAGCCATATGCAAGGCAGACGCCCTCCCCACTGTGCTATCACCCGCCCCCAAAGCTATTCCTTTTAGATGAGGGGGTCCTGGGGGGGGGAGCAAAGATTTCCACTCTTACCATTTCTATTAAATATGCTATTTGAATCCCTAACCAGAATAATTAGACAAGAAAAAAGCAATAAAAGTCATCCAAATCAGAAAGAAGTTACAGTGTATCTGCTTCCAGATAATACATCTGTAGAAAATACTGGCACACACACACACACACACACACACACACACACACACACACAATGTGTATCCTGAAATTTGGTGAAATTTCAGGATACAAAACAACGTATAAAAATCAGCTGTGTCTCTGCACACTAACAACTACTAGTGTGGGGGGCAACATACGAAAACAGTGCAGAGCTAAAGAGAGTATAGTGGGTAGGACACTTGCCTTGCATGTGGCTGACCCAGAGTTCAATCCATGGCACCCATGTTGTCCCCAAGCCCCAAAGCCCCATCAAGAATGATCCCTGAGCCAGAGGAAGCAGTGAGTACTGCTGGGTGTGAAAAAAAAAGAAAGAAAGAAAACAGTCTGATTTATAATAGCTTCAAAAAGAATAACATTCTTAGGGAAATAAACTTAACCAAACTCATCAACTGAAGACTACAAAGCATTGCTGAAATTAATATAAGAAAAAAAAATGAAAAGACACCCCATGTTCATTGGTTGAAATACAGTATGTTTTCAATTTAATTTAATTTTTATTATAGCATAGTGAGATAGATATTTACAAAGCTGTTCATAATTAGGTCTCAGATATACAATATTGCAGCACCCATCCCTCCACCAGTGCCCGTTTCCCACCACCAGTGTCCCCAGATGCCCTCCCGCCCCTCAACCTGCCTCTGTAGCAGGTACTTTTCCTCTTCTGAAATACAGTATCTTTAAGGGCATATTACCCAAAGGAACAATCAATCATTATCAAAATTCCACTGATGTTACTTACAGAAAACTTTTGTTAAAACATAAAATTCACGTGAAACGTCAAAGGACTGAGTACTCTGAGTAAACAGTCTTACTCCTGGCAGTGCTCAGGGTCCATACGGAATGCCGAGGACTGAACCTGGGTCAGCCACATGCAAGGCAAGCGTCCTACCTGATGTGCTGTTGCTCTGGCCCCTCAAAACAGTCTTGAATGGGAACAAAGCAACCGTCTTCACATTTGTTGACTTTCAAACCTAGTACAGAGAAGCAGGAGAAACAGCAAAGTTAAGGCACTTGCCTTGCATCTTGCCAACTCAGAGCCAAATCCCAGACACTCAGGGCCAGGGATAGCCCCTGAGCACCAGAGTGTGACACCCAAACCCAAATCAAATCAAATAAAACCTAATCAAAGTACAGTAATCAAAACAGAATGATGTAGATTTACTGGGTAATGGATCAGAACACAGAACCCTATAAATCTGCAAATATATAGTCAGATGTCTCCAACAAACGAACACAAAAACTAGAAATCAGCATGTAAAATAATAAAAATAAGCCGTTATCTTATACCATACATAGAATTGAATTCAGCGTATATTAAAATTTAAAACCATAATTCTACTAGAAGAAAAGATATGAGAAAAGCTAGTAATATTGGTCTTAGCAAATATTTTTTCATATGGCACTGAAAGGTTAGGGGCCAGTGAGATGGCTCAGTGAGCAAGCGCTTTGCATCTATATGAAGCTCTATTTTAGTCCCTGGCATCACATGAGCCCCCCACGCACTGTTAGGAGTGGCCCTCAATCACAGAGCCAGAGTAGTCCCCCAAACACCCTTAGAGAGGCCTAGAAATGAACAGCAAATAATAGCATGTTAAATCTATTCAAAAGTCTATCTCTGAATATACTATGTAGTCAGACTTTTTAGTGCTAAAGGAAGCTTTACTGAGCTGTAACTCACATTTATGAAGCTCACTCCTTTTCAGAAAATGGTGATGCCAGAGGAATGACGCGTTCCTCTGTCCAGCTGACTAACCTTGTGACTTCTAGCATGGTCACAGTTTTCTGCCACAGCCCTGTCTAATCCCAGAGCCTTATTAACACTCTGGAAACGCCCCTGTCCCTGTTAGACGTCAGCCTGTGCTCTCCCTCTCAGGCTCTGAATTTGTGTAAACTAAACTTTTCCTTTAAAAAGAATCTACAGTATATGGTCGCCCGGTGACTGGGTTCTTTCAGTTGTTTGCGTGGTATTTCAAGCTGTAGCATACATCAATATACGTCCCTCTGTCATACATCAATACGCGTCCCTCTGTCCCGCTGCCTAGCCTTGTAGATATTCATTCATCATCTGTGAACCATTTGGTTTATTTCTCCTATTCGGCTATTATGACCAGTATTTATGTCATTGGAGTATTCGTGGATGGATTTCTTATGGGATCATTTCTCTGGTATAGAAATGTACCCTTGGAAAGGATAGAATTGGAGCACGAATCTCTTCCCTGAGGTCACACAGCATCAGTGAATGGAAAATATTCAGGGACACCAGCAGGAGAGTCCAGGGCACAGCGCTGACCTGGGGTGAGCACCAAATGCTGGGATCTCCTCTGCCATCTAGTGGCTACAACTAGAATAGCCAAAGTCCTTTCCAACACAAACAATTTGAGGGAAACCAGCATTAAAACTGCAATTTTCAGGCTCTGAACTAGGGTTACCACTAAGAAGAGGCACTCAAAATGGATGGACATGGAGTCTATCATGCTGAGTGAAATTAGTCAGAAGGAAAAGGACAGATATAGAATGACTGCATTCATTAATAGGATATAGATACCAGTGTTTTAATAAATATGGGAAATGGTAATGGCAGATTAAAACTCACCACTGAATATACACAAAGAGACTTAAGTGATAAACTCTAAATATCTGCAGGGCTAGCCACAATGTGTAAAATAAGAGGGAGAGCGATGCAGAGACAGAGAGAGAGATAGAGAGAGAAAGAGAGGAAACTGGGGTACCTGCTATTAAGGCGGGTGGGGGGACGGGAGGGGGAGGGGTACATTGGTGGTGGAAATGGGGCACTGGTGGAGGGATGGGTGCTGGAATACTGTATTACCAGGAACCAATTATGAACACCTTTGTAATTGTATGTTTCACGGTGGTATAATAAAAAAATTAAAAAAAAAAAAAGAAGAAGAGGCACTCAGATCTGGGAGGAGTTGTTGTTGTTGTTGTTGTTGTTGTTGTTGTTGTTGTTGTTTTGTGGAGCCACACCCAGCAATGCTCAGAGGTAGTTACTCCTGGCATTCTGGGAGGGGACCATATGGGATGCGGGGATGGAATCCCAGCTGGCTGTGTGCAAGGCCAGCATCCTACCTGCTGGACCTCTGGACCCACAGTGCTGAGATTTTTGTTTGTTTGTTTGCTTTTTAGGAGATTTTTATTCTTTTAGTGCTGATATTTTTTAACCAAACTTCCAGACCTACAGGAAGTTCAAGATCCTTTGAAGAAGCCACTGACAC
Source organism: Cryptotis parvus (assembly GCA_021461705.1). Lineage (NCBI taxonomy): Eukaryota > Metazoa > Chordata > Mammalia > Eulipotyphla > Soricidae > Cryptotis > Cryptotis parvus. Next base: position 121,084 of record JAJIBD010022076.1, read on the forward strand.
GAAAATTCAGAGAGTTCAGAGGCGCGTTTCCCCCTCAGCCCACTCTGTCATCTCCCCACCTGGACACACAAAGACTCAACCAATCTATCTGGAAGAGTTGGCACCTTGGGTGGGCACACACACACACACACACACACACACATATACACACACACGTGCGCATGTGCCATGGTGTCATTGCTGTGTCGGCACATTCCTGTGGCACAAGAACACAGAAAGCAGCTGCCACGCAGGCTGGAGGCTTTGGCCGGAACCTGCCCCAGGCTGCTGTTACAGAAAGCACAGCCACCCCAGAGCAAGAGAGTCACAGCCTGGCGGCTGGAGGCAGGAAATCAGATGGGCGATGAGTTTCTTTGGTTTGGGGCAAAGCCGGCAGTGATGGGGCTTCCTCCTGGCTTTGTGCTCAGGGATCACTCCTGGTCAGGCTCGGGGACCCTCTGGGGGTGCAGAGAATTGAACCCTCCCTGGTCAGCCGGCTCTAAGGCGCCACTAGAAGTGGCCCCCAGACACTAACAATAATAGGAACAGATAAATGACCTGCCCTGGGTTCTGTGGTGTGCAGAGGGCGCTGGGCAGGTTTGTTCAGCGCGCTGTGGCTCCCTCCTGCGCCCTCCTGCTGCTCTGTTTGCGCTAAGGCCACTTCTCTGGCGCCTCCTTCGCTCCCCCAGGGCATCATGTTCCCACTCTAGTCCCAATGCCCCTCAGACAGGGCCCAAAGACAATGACTACAACCATTCAGAACTTCTCTCATGCCCACCCTGGCAGGGAAAAGGGAGGAACGTATGTCCAGAGCTTCCTAATCCCTCTTGGAAGAGCTCCGGAAACCATAGTTGTTCCAGGGGAGCTAAGTTAAGACAGCTGCATGCAAGGCAAACACTCTACCTGCTGTGCCATCTCTCAGCCCGAAAGACTCCCTCCCCCACGCCAACAGCTCATTTAAACATCACTGCAACGCGCACACACCATAGCAGCTCATTTAAACATCACTGCAACGTGGCACACACCATAGCAGCTCATTTAAACATCACTGCAACGTGGCACACACTATAACAGCTCATTTAAACATCACTGCAATGTGGCACACACTATGACAGCTCATTTAAACATCACTATAGCAGCTCATTTAAACATCACCGCAACGTGGCACACACCATAGCAGCTCATTTAAACATCACTGCAACGTGGCACACACCATAGCACTTTCGGCAGCTTTTTCTCCACAATCCAGAACTAACCCAGGTGCTGGGACTCCTGCAAGTCCGTCCTTAGCCACCTTCCCCTGAGCAAAGCTTCCTCCCGTTAGCCTGCCCTTTTCCTTCCTTCCCCAGCTGACTCTACTGCACCCTGCATTGCCTAATCCTGCCAGAGGGTCTGTTTTCATTCCACTCACATTATCCTAAAAATTCCTAGAAGACAATTCCAGATAAAATCCTGAGAACCAGGCACAATACCAAGACTCTGACTAAAGCACAAATATCAAAGGAAAGCATAAAGGACCTGGGGAGAGCCCAAAGAGGTCGGAGAGTTCACCCAAAGGACGCCTGCTTTCAGACACAGGACCCTCGGAGGGTTCCCAAGCACCACCAGAAATGATGCCTGAGTACCAATTCAGGAGCAGACCCTGAGCGCTGCTGGCATAGTCAAAAGACAAAAACCAAAACTAAGGTTGGTGCTGGAGTAAAGCAATGCAGACTAAGGCACTTGCCGTGCATGTGGCTGACCCAGAAAAGATTACTAGGGAGCACTGCCGGGTGGCCAGGAGCACTGCAGGGTGGCCAGGAGCTCTGCTGGGGTGACCAGGAGCACTGCCGGGGTACCCAGGAGCACTGCTGGGGTGGCCAGGAGCACTGCCTGGGTGGCCAGGAGCACTGCTGGGGTGGCCAGGAGCACTGCCGGGGTGGCCAGGAGCACTACCGGGGTGACCAGGAGCACTGCTGGGGTGGCCAGGAGCACTGTCGGGGTGGCCAGGAGCACTGCCGGGTGGCCAGGAGCACTGCTGGGGTGGCCAGGAGCACCTTGCCGGGTGGCCAGGAGCACTGCTAGGGTGGCCAGGAGCACTGCTGGCGTGCCAGGAGCTCTGCTAGGGTACCCAGGGAGCTCTGCTGGGGTATCCCTGAAGGTTGAGCCCCAGGCAGTCTGGCAGAGAACTGGCAGGAGGGTCCCCATGTGTTCTGCTCTCTTTTCAAATTGAGCCACAGCTAGAGAGATGCTACAGGTTTTATGCTGCTGACCCCGGTTTGATCCCCTGTACCACCTGTCACGGAAACACCACTGGATGCATCCCAGCACCACCACAGTGCCTGACTATGTGTCCTTAGCCCCACGGCCTTGGGGGAAGGGCTTCAGGCCTGTGGGACACTGCTCAGAAGCTTCCACCCCACCAGAGCCTCTCGAAAAGATCAGAAATGAATGTTTTTCAAGTACTTTCTGCTCATAGAATGCTATGGGCACTGTGTCTACACGCTCACTAAACATCATGACCAATGCAATCATCATTTTGCAGAAAAGACACTTAGATTAAATGACCTAGCCAAGAAGTCGGTCAGGGGTCAAATTAGGTACATTCTGCAGGACCCCTACGTCTCTGGTCTAATCAACACCATCCGGCACCCTAGCCGTCCCAGGTCATGGAATGCTTTCAGGCGCCAGTGTCTTCCTGCCCTCTCCAAGAATGCCCGCCCGCCTTGCCACCCCACACCAGGTAGCAGGTAAGAGGCAGGAGCCACCACGTCCTGGAACTGATACTTCCCGGGACCCCAAGGGCACTGGAGGTCTCCCACACAAATAGCGTGACCCCACAGAGCCCACCGGGTCGCCGCACGTGCCTGCGTGAGCAACAGGCTGGGAACAAGACGACGCTGTGAGCATTTCCCACTGTTAGCTCAGCATCATCTAAGGTTGCCCCACGTCCTGTGCCCTCACTGCTGCGCCAGCAGGCCATCCCCCCTGCGGCACCCCTCGCCCCTTTTAGTGAGCAACTCGCCACAAATGTTGCCTAGCGGAGTGTGTTGCCATGGCCCCTCTCTTCTGGCAGGGATCTGGACACACCTCCGGGAAACCCCTCACTGTCTTTCTCAGGCCTTGCCCCGCTCTTCCCGCCCCAGCCGCCCCATTCTGAGCAGCCTGCTGTGACTCTGTTCCCTCTTCACTTTTCTTTGGTTCTTCAGCAACCATTCGCAGTGTAACTGAGGGGACCAGAGCGACAGCAAAGCGGGTAGGGCCATTGCCTTGCACGTGACCTGCCCGGATTCAATCCCTGGCATCCCATATAGTCCACCAACACCACCAGAGTAATGCCTGAGTGTAGGGCCAGGCGTGAGCGCCACGGTTGGATGTCCCTGGCACCACTACGGGGCATCGTTGGTTGTGGCCCCCAAACAAAACAGAAACAAGTGCTAACTGTGACGGCTCTACCTTCTCCTGCGGACTGTAAGGGCCAGAGTGGGGCTCCTTATTGTCAGTCGGCTCTCCAGGACCTTCACTGCTGAAGACTTCCGGGCATCTGTGGGACCACCACCCTCCAGGTGGCCCCCTTGGGCCTGGCTTCTCGTGGCAGAGCTCTGGGGAGCAGCACCCGACCTCGCAGTAGCTGACTGGGATCTGCCCCATCAAATGCCCCATCCTGCTGACTCCCACTAGGGGCTCATGAAAACATCTGGCCCGAGGCCACACCCTCGCCTTTGCAGCTCGCTGAATTTACCCCTTGATCCTGTGACTTTTTTTCACCAGACGACAATGCTGCATAAGGGGCAGGAAAAGAATGTCTTCAAGTCCGTTTCTGGGAGGCATCATTGGCAGTTTCCCAAACAAGGAATTCTCCCAGCGTCCCCTGAGGCTGACCTCTTAACCGCCCTTTGGGAGTGACCCAGCCGGGCATTAATGCACCTCCCTGTGGTTGTGAGGGGCAGGGTAGTCCAGTTACCCTCATGCTACCACAGACCGCATGGCCCAGAAACAAAGTCGGACCGTTCCGATCATTCCTAAGAACTTTGCAACAGACATGAGGAGAAAGAGTCTGGCACTGGTTTTGTAGTTTCCTTTCAGGGTGTAACTAAACAAAGAAGCAAAGAGGAATCATAAGCAACAAAGGCAACACAAAACCCTAGGGAAAGTGAAAGCAAGGCTAGACAACATGCTCTGGCCTTAGGTCACGGCAGAGGGCATCCCCAAAGAGTTCCACACACGGTGGCACACACCACACACGGCCCGACACGGAATAACTCAGCCGGAACACGGGTGCTCCGCTCAGCATGCCACGGCTGTCACTCCGTTCATAAGGCACCAACCCACTGCCGCACTTTACACCCAGGAGCATTACGCCAATGGGTCCTGCTCGGCAACCCAAAACCACCTGACGGGAATAGACTTGGGACCCAGTAATCTCTTTAATGTGACGTCATCACCTGCTTATTTCCTTCAGACAACAGTGTGGCTATTAGTCCTGAGAGTCTTTACATGGAGAAAAGAAACGTTTGAGAGGACATGAGCAGGCGTTCAAATTTCAAATTATATTCTACTTGTGGGCGACGGGTGGGAGTCCCCTCCCACAGAGTTCAGCAGCTACCTCGGCCCAGCGTTGTCCCTGGGGTGGTATCCAGGGTTCCTGCGTGCACAGCAGGCATCCAGTCCACAGAGCACTTTCCTGCACAAATGCAGGCAGTTTATCTCCTTGCCATAACATCCATGGCGGTTCATGGCATACGGCATCACAGATGCTCAGAAAATCTGCCAGGTGCAGGGCTCAGAGTCTCTTTCCGTTCTCTTTCTGGAAAACAGAGCCGCTGTCTTTGCCCCAGGTACATAGGCAAGAGTGAGTTAACTTTCCTTCCTCTTCTGCTACCTCGTCCCTTCTCCCAAGTCTAGGCCACCTTTCTCAAGTCAGCAGGACACTGAGGAGCCCCAGTTCTGAGGTTGGCTTCAGCACCGGCCAGCTGCTCACGATTCCTTTCCAGAGCTTGTCTCAGGCGGCCCAGCCCCCATGCCCCTCCCTGGTATCCCTGGCATCTGTTCCCAGCCTAGTCCCTGGAGGCTGGTCATCCGTCAGGGTTCTCCCGGAAGACTGCAGCTCCCTGGGAGTGGGAACAGGGGTCAGGATCAAGTGCACTGGCGTCCTGCTGAGACGGAGTTTACAAATCTCTTCACACTATCCTTCACTGAGCCATAGATGCGGCTCCAAACACAGAGAGAAAGAGGCTCTTTCCTCAAAGAAGGAAAGTATGGCTCAGGACATTTTGGAAGATGTCGCCTATGCTACAGGGCCCGGAGCAGGGAACTCCTTCATTCCCTGCACACCTGGCTCTTTAATTCTCATGCAAGCTTCACTATTCCCTCCAGCTAGAGAAAATCCAGGTGCAAGCCTAGCGTGTGCCCCCACAGAGTTGAGAAATCAATGGCACAACTTCAGGAAGCAAGCAAGGCTTCACAGTCCTGGGCATGATCAGAGTCATAAGGGAAAATCATGCCCCAGAGTGATGCAGGCTCTCAGCACAACAGCCAGGAAATGAAAATGACACAAATGCCCAACAGCAGATGAGTAGACAAAAATGTTATGCTATAGAACCACAATGGAATACTATACAGCTGTAACAACAAATAATGAAACTGTGCTGTTCCTGTGACTTGAATGGAGCCAGAGTTTTAAGTGAAATAAGGCAACAGGAGAGGACAGATACTGAGTTGATTAGGCGGCTCTGCGCTGGAATTTAACCTCCCAGAGAGCACCGCAGCACCTGCATGCATTGTTCTCAGTCCCAACTAGGGGTGTGGGTGCCACTGGCGCTACGGAGCTCATTTCCTACCTACCCTGTCTCATCTTCTGGTGGTCTCGGCAGCAGCACAGGGAGCCTGGGGCTTCCCACTCTGAAAATATCCAGCCTCCCTCCCACTGCACGGGCCGGAGGCAGAGGCAGAGAAGCCAGGAGGCCTGCAGGCACAGCTGCAAACAAGGCTGCCTTTCAGGGCCGTCGCCTGGCATTTGTGTTGTGTGGGTCTCCAGTGGGAAGAGAGAATGAGCGGCGAGGCATTCTCCAGAGGGGTGCCTAGGGCTGGGGAGGTGCTGAGCTGGAGGGTCCAGCACTAAACGGTAGGTCCCAGATTTTGATTCTGAATTACAGAGGAAACTGTGAAAAAAGACGTAGCTCTAGAGTAACCTAATGGAGACTTGGCACACATCTTAAGTAGGCAAATCCCCTCCCTCTCTTTTCTTCTGCAGGCTCTAGACCCCCAGCAGAAAAGCAGAATGTCCGACCAACACTAGCCTTGTAAAGGAAGATCTCTCTGCACTTGAAATAGTTAGGGCAAAAAACCCAGAATTCCAGCCCTTCTTATAAAAACCGCCGTTTGTCTTCACTGCCCACGGAAACTGTTCCGAGCGTTTGGGAAAGCAGCTGCTGCAGGCACAGGGAGGGATTTCAGGCACTGCAGCGGATTCCTTCCCACTCTCTTCATTCGGATGGAGCCGGCTGAAGCCCTCGGCGGTTCCCCTGCTCTCTGCCCTTGGTGCCGGACTTGGAGAACAGACTGCGGGGGTTCTGGTCCACAACTCCCCACTCAGCCATTAGCAAACGGCTGCAGGGCCTCCTCAGGTGAGTCCTGGGAGGCACCAAGCCCACCGGGCCCCAGGGAGAGTGTGCAGAAAGACACCGAGGGTGCACGAGCTGTGGATGTGGAAATCGGGAGTGTCTCAGTAGCAGAAAGCTGCTCACCTTGGAAGCCTGAAGTCCACACTTAATGCCACCCGCTAGCAGTGAGTGTGCACCCCACAGGCGCCACGGCACCCCACACACACAGGTGTGCTAGCACCACAGTCGGGAGCACTGTCTGGCCGAAGCACCACAGTGACCCAACGCATTCCACCATCTGATCATGTGTGACCCTTACTGATCTCCCGCAATCACCACAGCTTGGTGGGCGCTGGCCTCAGTGAGCACCATGACAAGGCATGTGTTTGAGGTCCCGGTCAGAGGCCCTGAAAGAGGAAGCCCCCTCGGTTTCTCTCCCCACTCTCTTTCAGCTATGGAGTGGGTGGGCTGTGGGCCCCAGCACTTGGGCTCAGAGCCTCCTTCCCACACAATGCAAGCTGGATTCGACCTGTCAGCATTCCCTGGAAAAGGCGGTATACATGGGCTTGTTCTTTGGAAGTTGCAAGGAGCATTCATAAAGTAATAAACTCAAAATTCCTTTGGGGTCTGGAGAGACAGAGAAGCTAAAGCATTTGCCTTGCTTTTTAGTTATCCCAGTTCGACCCCTGACACCACATATGGTTCCCTGAGCACCTCCAAGGGTGATCCTAAAGCACAGAGAGGAATAGCTCCAGGTACACTGCAGACACATCTTTTTCCCAAAAATGATTCCTTGAAAATTATGAATCAGGGCCAGAGCGATAGCCCAGCGGGGGTAGGGCATTTGCCTTGCACGCCGGCCTGGCCTGAGCCGCCCGGGTTCGATCCCCAGCATCCCATATGGTCCCAGCACTGCCAGGAGTAATTCCTGAGTGCAAGCCAGGAGTAACCCCTGAGCTGCCGCCAGGTATGACCCAAAAAGCAAAAAAAAAAAAAAAAAAAAAAGAAAATTACAGTCTCTAAGTCTTGGTGCCTCTGCTGCGAAACGCTCTTATTTGAGTCGGTCCCGGCTGATTACCCAGTCGACTAGTGTTAGATCCTTGGTGCAGTGACCACACACACACACACACACACACACACACACACACAGAATCACCAACTCCTCTTTGCAGTCCAATACTGTTAGCAAACATCATGTCATTTCCAGGACGAGCTGGGACAGAAAACCAGGGAAAGGCAGTTTGGAGACTTGCGGTCCTGCCAGGGAACCAACTTAACCTCTCTGGGCATTTTTCTCCACCAATGAAGCTGGCAGGACACCCACATTCCTATTTCCCAGGAGAGCAGGATGGCAAAGGATCTGAAAAGAAAAGCTCTTAATAGGGAGAAACAGGTGCTGTGGGTTCAAAGAGTTGGAGAAAAAAGCAGGAACACCTCCAAAGGGGAGAAATGCAAGACAGTAAGCATTTGGGGCGAGGCAAGGCTCCCAGGAAGCCGCAGGAACCCCAGGCATCTGCTCGTGCCCCCACCCATGGGAGCCTCTCGAAACACAGGCTGGATTCCCCAGAGCCAAAGTTCCCAGTAGACCACTCGAGCAGCCCCTAACAACACCAGCGTGCCACCCCCCAAAAAATAATCATAGAAAATGCTGCAAGGAGCCCTAAGTGCAACTTTAGCAGACAGTGGGGGGGCAGAAATAAGATCTGCCCATGCCAAAAAATGAAGTGAGAGTAGCCTGCCACCATCACTCTGGCTGCCCGTGACCTTTACAGCTCAGGACAGAGCAAGAAGTTAGAGGAGGAAAGTGTACAGGAGCTCAGGAGGCCCTGGTTACACCATATCCTGACACATGAGGTGTAACCTAGGGACTAAACTCTTCTCTTTTTTTTTTTTTGGACACACCTGGCAGTGCTCAGGACTTAGTTCTAACCCTGTGCTCAGGGATCAATACTGGCATGTCCGGAACATATGGGATGCCAGTGATCAAACCCAGGCAGGTTGTGTGCAAGGCAAGCAACTTACCCAATGTACTATCCTTCAGGGTATTACCTTTATTTAAATTCTCTTCTATTTCTTCTTGAGTTATACCCACTGGTGCTCAAGGCTTACAACTGGTTCTGTTATTAGGGTTCAGTCATTCTGATGGAGCTCGGAACCACACTGGGAGTTGGAATTGAACCAGGTCAACTACATACATGTCAAATGCCTTACCCAAGTATACTCTCACTCTGGCTCCCAGAAAATGTTATGGGCCACCCCAGTGATGTTTGGGACCCAGAATCCATCGTGGAGATACTTTGGCCACCAGATTACGTTAGTGGGGCCCTGGATGGTCTAGGGTCTTCTAGAGCTGAGGGTGGGGACAGAAATTCAGATCAAATTGCTTTCTTGCACATGCCAGGAATGTGCCTGAATTGCTCCTGAGCATGTGCTGCATGGGCTTGTTCTTTGGAGGTAAAAAAGCCCCACGGGCCATAAAAGATTAGGCTCCTAGGGGCTGGGCTGCGGGTCATCAAAACAGGCAGAGCTAAGAAAATGAGAAATGTGTTTC